>VXAA01007081.1:511246-591848 GCA_013399115.1 Anseranas semipalmata
AAAAGAAGAGAAGCGGGGTGGATGCGCGCGGGGGGGGGGGGGGGGGATAAATGAACAAAACAGTATTTTCTGGAGGTTGGTTTGAAGCAGTGACTACACGATAATGCGCAAGCACTGTATGTGACTTCCTGGCTGAAGTAGGAAAACCGTGGGTGAATAGGAATGAGTTGGGTGCCCTGTTTTGATGGGCAGGCTCAAGTACGACTGCCAGATAGTTGAGCCTCCCACTCCTACCTCACCTTGCCTAAGGTTACAGGCTTGTCTGAGCGCCTAGTAATTAACTGGTGCCCAGCTATGAATGGGCCCGATTCCCTTGTCACCTACGCTGCTTTCGTGTTGAAGGAGAATTGTGTCTAGTAATTGGGGACAGCAATTTGTCACAGTCACTTGCCTGAAAAATCCAAATCTGATTATGGTTAAAATAGCAGATGTCCTGATTTCCTCTCTCAGTGGGAACACTAAGGGGCACAGGACACGTGAAAAGCACTGTGGAGCAATGACAGTTGATAACCTTTGGTGACACTGCCTCTAGTGGCAGGTGAAAGGACGAGCACTGCTTGCTCCCAGTGCTACCCTCTTGCTACTGTGGCTCTTCCCATCCCAGCTTCAGCCCCAGGTAGGGCAGAGCCACACGGAAGGAACGATGAGTGGTTCTCTTCATCTCCGTGTCCAGCAGGCTGGCATCTGGCTGTGGACGTCGGAGCTCCATCTCCATCCCTGCCATGGCTTTGCAGCACAGCCCGGGTTTGGATCAACCACTCGGCTCCACGAGCTGTCTTTGTGCACGTCCCTGGGGGAAAGGGGCTTTGCTGCAAAGGGTTGTTATCAGTACAAGGATCAGCGAAGAGGGCGAGGGGATGTGAGCGATAGGTTGCCTTTGCAGGTAATTGAAAGCATGTCAGAAATAGAAGCGGTATTTAAATTGAGAGTCTTTGTGATTCTTCTCCACCTGGTGAGCCTGGGAGTTACGGGAGGCTCTTGCATGGTGGAGAATTAACAATTCTGATGAGAGACGCTGCCAATTTGAATTGCTTATTTGGAGACCGCGGTGGGAGGGGTGTCCATTAGCCCGTTTCAGGGATTTCCTATCCCTGCTTCTGGGTTGTCATTAAAGGAGCAAAGTGGCTGAAGGAATGCTTTCAGAGTGCAAATACTGGTATGTGTCATGCAAAAGACCTTTTTTTTTTTTCTTCATGAGCTGATCTTACTATTCTGAAGTGCTGTCATACTCCCTTACACTGCTGTGTGCATGGGGCTGCTGGTAAGACAGTAATGAGGACAACGGCAACCGTAAGCTGCTTCCTTGGAGGTCTGTGGCTTCTGTGAGGACCAGGAAGCACCACCTTCTGTGTGGTCACAGGCTGCATCCTCTTCTCCATGCTGCTCACAAATCAGCTGCCATGAAGGGGGGAAAAAAAAAAAAAAAAAAGGTTTAAATAGAAGCTGGGACTTGTACTACAAAGCATCACCCTCGGGCATTGGTATTTCAGAGATTTCTTGGGGTTTCCACTTCCAATAGGCACCTCTTACACTTAGCTTACAGCCCTTGTTGGAGGTAACATGGTCATATACTCCACCAGTCACTGAGGCACATCCCCTTGCCTTCAAGCCTTGCCAAGCCAGCAGCAAGGGGAGCTCCTGCCTGGGCTTCCCATCTCTCCTAGGGCAGACGTGGCTGGTCCTGCTTCCCCTGTCCCTAACAGTACCACCTAGCACCAGTGCAAGGATGCCTGGAAAGCTGCTGGGGCTGCAACATGCATGTGGTCCTCGCTGGAAGCTCATGGCTTCTCCAGTATTGGAGAACTCCTTGATTCATGGCATTGTCTTGTTGTACGTACACACGTGTCTGGAGAATATCTTTGGATCACTTCTAACAACTAGCGCGTGGGAAAGCATCTGACCTGATGGGTTCATTTGTGCAGCCCTCAAAGCCCTGTTGCCTGACACTTTAAAAACTGCCTGGGGGATTTTTATGTGCAATTCCATTAATTAAAATTAACAAATACCAGTGGGTATCTAAATTCCCTATGTGACGTTGAGAACTACACCAGCATTCTCTGTCGGAGAGAGGTCTGTTGAGTATCACTCTCCTGAGTTCAAATTTTCCCTTGGGTTTGCTTGCACATTCCTTTCAAGAGACTGAAGATTTCTCTGGAACAGCCCCCACTGTTTTATACTGCTCAAGTCACACAAAATAAATATGAAGTGAGCTGATTAGATTCCAGGAGCTACAAGATAGCACGTGTCGGATCCAAAGTGAACTGACCTTTCCACTCTCAGGTGGACAGCTCTGACCTTTTGCGATGCTGATGAGAAGCGTGGAAGAAATCACGATTAGGGGAAAATCGTGCTTTATTAAAACAGGCAGAGCACAAAGAACTCATCATCTGAAGACCTGCCTCTAGGTGGTGGGATACGAGAGAGAAAACTAAGACATGCGTCCATGTTATGCTCTCATTATAACACTAATGGGAACATGGTGTCTAAGAGGACAGCAGAGAGATGAGATAGGGAATTATGCTTTGCTTTAGAAGCTTTCTTGTGGTGACGGTTATAGCAACAGTAGACCAGGTTCCTACTGCCTCAAAGCCTCTTTATAATGCCATTTTACACAAGTGGCGTTATTTGGCAGGAGAAGGCGGGAAGTCCTGGTAAACGCAGTGATACCCAGTTGGGCTCGGTTGGTTTAGTGATGCTACAAGGTACCCGGAGCTGTTAATGAACAGGGATATATTTTGAGGCATCTGTTTTTGGCACAGTGACTGTGAGGCACAGGCACTCCCCTCTGCAGGCCTGGGGGGAGGAGGGGCGCGAGAAGGGTTTTTCTTGTACAGCAAACACAGCTTCAGAAAGTGAGGAGGCTGGTGGGAGGGGAGGAAGGGCGGGGGGAGCGAGCGAGTACATATTATATTCCAACTGTTTCCACGGTGACATTTCATAATCACAACTCTTGGGGGGAAAACGCTTCGTTGCAAAAGCTGGAGGAGGCAGGATGGCTTTGCGGATGCAGCCGGAGAGGGATAGCTCTCCCAGCACCTGTGGCTCGCCATCCGGAGGACTTGGAAGCAGGGGCCAGCTAAACTCATGCGGCTGTAGCACAAGCCTAGGCAAGGAATTGAAATGCAAAGCAATCATCATCTCCTTCCCTTTATTTCAAGGATGAACGTTTATAAATAAATATGATATCATCCCACTAGATAGGAAGTCTAAATATCTTCTGTTTCTTGGCAGGAATGAGGAAGAGAGGGATGTATGTAGAAAAGAGCCCACAGGATGTACCTAGCAAAGCATGGTTAAATAGATGAAAGCAGCCTGTAGTTAATGAATTAGGTCACCGGGTCTTCGCATTCCACATTGTCTCTTTCTTCACTCTCTCAGCCCTAGAGTTGTAGCGTGAATGCAGGCTCCTAGCAGACGGAGGCAGGAAAACCTGCCTTTTCAGCGCTAGGGCTGGTTGCACAGTGCCCAGGAGGAACCAGTGCTTTGCTAGCAGCAAGTCTCACAAAGCAATCTGTGGCATATTACTCGTTCTTACAAAGCAGCTCCATGTTCACCTGAATAGCTTCCAAATGTCTGTGGTTCCCTGTGTTGTTTTAGGCAGTGTACCACTTGCCATCATGCTGCTACAGATGGCAATAGCTCTTGGGGGCTTTCCTGCGAGACGTGGGCAGGGGAGACAAGGGCTGTGACAAGTACACATGGCTTTCGTGCTTGGGGACTTTCCTTTAGTGCCTGCTGCATAGAGAGCTGCGCTGTGGATTTCAGTCCCAGCCCTCCAGCAGGTTCTGTGAGTTTAGGCAAATTGCTTTCTCTGCCAGTGTCTCAGATGGGATAAATGCTCTTTTTTATGTCACTGGCCACTGGTAGCTGAATGATCAAAGCTTTCTGTGGGCAAGGTGGAATGATGCTGTGAGTTGAATGGAGCTGCTTCTGCAGAGCTTAATAGGAGCATTAGGTTTCTTGAATTACATGACTCAATGCAGTAACTGGATCTTCAGTTGCTGGCTGCCCAATAGTCCTAGACTGTGTCTGAAGCAAGTATGCTTAGTATACGATTGCTAAAGCAATTACTGCATCTTTATATTCCTGAAATATCTTGTCATATTTTTGTGACTGAAGGTATACAGCTCTGTGCTTTGTCTGTAGGGCTGCATGGAGCTTACTAATGATCTGCTCTCTTTTGATTTCCTCTTGTTCTAATTGCAGACGCTGTTACACCGGGTTGCAAACTTTGTGGAGCACCAGGCGACAGGGTATTTGTGTTCTGTTCCTTCCGTCTGCGTCTGTTGTTGGAGTACAAAGGAAGTCTAGCCTTTCGCTTGTAATACAGCACTGATCTGTTCTTATGATGTACAAAAAGTCTTGGGCAAAAATCTTGATTAGCACAGAAAGTCTTTAAATACAAGACATCTCCAGAAACATGCAGTGTGAAGTGGCCCATATCATCCTTCTTATCTCTTCCTTCCAGCCTGGAAAACAGGATGATTCTTTAAAGAAGACATTTGTTTCTGACTATATCCTTAGGTCTCTCATTTCTGTGATGTGTAAAGGGTGAAGAAGAGAAATTACTGATAGTGGGTGGATGAGGATCTGTAGGTTAAGCTTTACAGCTCTTTGCCCAAATAGAGCAGCCTAACGGCGATAGCTCAGCTAAAGACCTTGCCATTGAGTGTCCATAAAATGCAGTTCCCCTGCACAGGGGAGAACTGCTGCTGCTGCTGCTGCTGCCAAATGTGTCCCCTTTCCTCCCCTATGCATCTGCAGAGCTGGCAGCAACGTCCTCTGGCACATCGTGGTGACACTAAGGAGCCACAGAGGACTTAGATGCTCCAGCAGAGTGGCAAAAAGTCGGGACATCCCACTGTTATGGGCCTCTGCCGCACGTTTGTAGAAAATTACTTCGTGAAACTTGAAAAATGTTTTTGGAGCTATAGAAGAGGATCAAAGACACCTGATTGAGTGCCTCTAGGCCAGGCAGT
This sequence comes from Anseranas semipalmata, assembly GCA_013399115.1. Classification (NCBI taxonomy): domain Eukaryota; kingdom Metazoa; phylum Chordata; class Aves; order Anseriformes; family Anseranatidae; genus Anseranas; species Anseranas semipalmata. The sequence goes on from VXAA01007081.1 coordinate 516,226, forward strand.
ACTTAGACTACCTGGAGCTTCTCATTCCCTGTTCATCTTTTCTTTCAGCTAACTGGTGCTAGTCTTTTCATTCTCCCCTTTCCGGCTCTGATGATTTTCTATGTCCCATCCTGAAGCCTTTCTGTTTCTTCTCTGGGCTTTCTCCAAAAATGGATGTGTTGGATTTTCTGTTCATTCAGAAACTCTACAAATTTCAGTTTATCTCTCTAAGCTAGAACCAATATTATTTTGCTTTTGCGTCTATTAAGAATTTAAAGAAAACTACTTTTCTTATAAAATGACGTAATGGTATTATATATCCCAGTGACTTCTGGCAATATATGGAGGGAGTTCAGGTTAGTTGTGCCGATTCCACATGTGAAAATAAAGAAAATCTCTCTCTGTAGACTTTCATGGGTGTATGTCTCTAGTCATCCATTAGCCCTTGTGAAATCCAACCCCTACAACACATACGTACTGCTAACGTGTGATGTGCCTTGCTGTGAGTGAGACTGGGACTGTTGCAGAGAGGGATTTTACGTGATTGTGTGATTTGATCCAACACAGCAATTCCTGTTTCTCTCTGAGATAAAATATGGGTAGCAGTTAGGGAATGAGGAGAAGTGATGTGAATATCTGTATTGATTGCAGAAACTACCGACAGCAAAGCACTGATAATTCTGGCAATTTTTAGGTTAGTTTTTTTGTGCATAGACTTCCCCCTTTCCTGTCTGGTAGCGGGGAGGCTGCTACGGCAGGATGTGCTGCAAGGGCTGGAAATGGGTGGCACTTTCCTTGACTCAATTGCTCGAGTTCAAAGCTTTGATTCTTTTGACTACTAGAAAGGGCAATATCAGCCACCCTAAAGCACAGCCCACATGTTTGTTTATCTTGCATGTTAGCAAAGCAGCCTGGGAAGCGCTGAGCCAGATGGTAATGATGGGATCTTTGCAAGGCTGTTTGAATTGCGGCAATTGCTGCTGCTGCTGCTTTTTGTGTTTTATTTTTTTTCTTCCTAAATCAGCATCCTTTTATCTTCTTCATTTCACGTTTGTTTTCTGTGCATCTTGGGTTTGACGCCAGGGATTAAAAATGAGGGTTGATTCATATATCAATATTAAACTGTATAATCACCTCAATCACTCTTTGACTTCATCCGGAGCATTCATAACGTTTCAGGAACTTTGGGTGAAAGAAAACTTTTTAGTGTATACGAGCATTTTGCTGAACTATTGATAACCAGAATTTCTGATTTAGGTTGCATCCACTGTGTCTGGCTTTTCGCAGTAAATAATCCTCTTACCGTATATTTTCAACAATTTTTTAATACTTATAATTTATTTGTTTTTCCTTTCAACTAGAAAATAACACAACAGAACAATCTGTGGCAATAATCTGGGGGGGTATTATATTCTTAAACAACAGTAGACCTACTGTAACTTTAACACATTACCAGTAATTTCTGCTTCCTCTGGTGAGGCTTAGAGAAACATAAGGTGCTTTAATAACAAGCAGGGACCCACCCACAACTCTGATTTATGTTTATGACTCAGCAAAGAACGTAAACTGAGACTAGGTCACAGTGTTTCTATAAGTAGTTATAAATCAGCCATTCACCAGGAAAAAAAAAAAAATGAGTACTAGCAGCCGCCTGTGTATGAGGAAGAGAGCTTTTTGGGGGTTGCAGATGACAGAGTGTTCTTTCAGTGAAGGGGTCACTCAGGATTCATCAGAGGGAGATTTGTAGCATTTCCACAAGTGCTCTCATGGACCTGGACCCATCACAGTGCTGTTTACATCATTTTCTGTCTGAACTGTCCCTAGCTGAGCATGTCAAGCCCATCTGAAGGAAGCAAGCCCATTGTCAATGGGCCAGCTGGACGGCGGGACAAACAACTGTGGAAGAAAAACAAACAAAAACATTGCAGATCTCAATTTGTAGCATTTGACGCTTGTATTCAACTTGGACTAGGTGCACAGGTTACATCCTTACCTGGCTCCAGGAAAGCCACCGGCCCTATTTGCCAAAGGTTCCCCATCCACACTAGGTGACAGCAAAGCCGAGCTCATGGAGCCCATGGCCCTCACCAGACTGACGGAACCCCGCAGGCACTCTGAGCCGAAGCACAACATCCAGTTGCTGCTCCTGAATTTCCAGCTGAAGGATGCACAGTATTTTCAATGCTACTTTGATTGATGGGTTTATCTTCCGGTCCATTTACTTACTTAATTATCCCATAGTGAGCAAGTAGTCATTTCTTATAAATATGGTAATAAGCTGATCAGGATAATAACAGAAGCACTTTCTTATGCAGTTTGTGGAAAAAGCTGAAGTTCCCCAGTTTCAGCTCACATCAGGCTTCCCCCATCAGCAGTCAGTAAATTAAGAAACAATATCTGGTGGCCTCCAAATGTCAGCCCCTGGATGTTGTTTGGCATCAGTCAGGACCTGCTTGGAGCTACCCTCATCTCTGTGAGCAGCTCCTGTCTTTCGTCTTCAGGTTGTAGTGCACATGGGAAAGGAGTGAAGCTCATGCTTCCTCTAATTTCTCTGACTTGCTTCTGGGATGTCGAAGCGTTTCATTTGACAGCTCTGACTGTTGTGTAAAGAAGAGAGGGGCCATTGACACCTCAGGCCTGATTCATTGATGGGGGAGATTTTTTTCAGCCTGATAACAAATATTGCTTTGTAAAGGAGGTTCCACCAGCAGTGATTTGGTGGCTACGGTTTATAGATGCTATTTTTCAATGGCATAAACAATTCAGTTTTAAAAGATTGAAGCAAGCGTCTAATGCGGAAGCATATAGGCACGCGTGGAAACGACTGTAGGGCGCCAGAGGTTCCTCTGTTTCTACCTAAGTAGGAATTTGCTGAGTAAGGATGAATGAAGGGCCCTAAGGGCTTGGCTTGTGGACCCCAAATGCCCATGCAGGGTGACACCTGCAGTGTGGCTTCAGAAAATGCCGTGGGTGGGCGGGCGATGCCCCGCTGCAGCAGCTCCGCCTGCCAGCAGGCACCCCGGGGCTGTGCCGTGCCCGGGAGATGCTGCCAGCGGGCGCATACGGCACGCGTACGTCTCCCGAACCGCGTCTATCAGTGTCATTTCTGCGTGGGTGGCACCAGTGGCTGTGCATATGTTTGCTGGGTGTAGGTGTGCCGAGGGCTATCTGCACACACGCTTGGCAGTACATCGGTGCTGTGAATTGAAAGTGTTTTCTCGCCCATCACCTGTCCCTGTGCCTGCTGTAGTAATGCTGCCCATGGGGACACCAGCGGACCGGGGGAATGTGGGTTAGTCCTTCCCCCAGAGGTTCTCGTGACACATTTTTCACCGTCCTTTCAGCTCCTTTTCCATTATGATCGCTTCCAAATCTTCCCCATTTTGAATTTCTGGAGTCTGTCCTCTCAGCACCTGTGCTACGATCATTCTCTGAGAGGTACATTATCCAAAAAAAACAAAATTGAGGTGAACAAGGCAGGGAGAGAAATGCGCGTGACTCCATTGGCATTCATTTATTGCAAGGCTCTGCAAAACCCATACGAGAGTCTGTGTTGTTTGGAGTTTATTTAAATTAATCACTATAATTACATTTTGCTCTTTATCAAAAGCCTCCAATAGAGATTGTCCAGCTAGAAAATAATAGGAATTTCAGAAATAGTAGTATTTCAATAGCCTCTTTGGAGACATTCAGGAGCATCGTGTAAAACACAGTGGGCACTGGGGGGAATAATTCTGCTGGGAGGTCGGACGGGTGCCGAGTACTGTTGATTTCCTCATTTTTCAAGGCTGGAGGCTTCTGCATGTGAATGAGTCCTTTGTTTTTCCAAAGGTTCTGGTACAGAAATATATCTGCTGCAACAACCGCTTATTTCCTGTCCTGGAAACAAAGCTGTGATAGCGAAGACAGACCATTCTGCTCTTGTGGACGACTTCAAGTTATGCAGAGCAGAGCAGAGAGGAGCGTGGCAGACGGCCTTCCCAGAGACAAAATCCTCTGGTGTGCAAAACCTTGGAGCAGAAATGGGTGAGAACAAAGGTTCTCACCAAGCACAGCAAGGTCAGCTGCCGGCAGAGCACAACGGGAACAGGAGCTTTGATGTATTCATTTTCTTGTTATGTCTGGCAAAGATCTTAAGTGAACCAGCTACGCTCTTTCAAAATTCCTTTATAGTGTTTCTTATCTTAAATTGGAAGGCCCATTTTCTTAGATGTGTGTTTACCTAATTCATTGCACTCAGTTGCATGGTTTAATCCCACAAGACCTTGTTAGATGCTCTCTGTTAAGGACCAGATGCCTGCCTGGCCCACCTATTTCTTATGGAGCTGTTAAGACAAAATACGGGTCTTCATAATTCTGCTCCCCGGTATTTTTAGTTGTCCCCCGATCAAGACAGCACCGTGTGATATACATATCTGCTGTACCGAATGATTTTCTTTGGTTTCTGAAATCAGAAATAAGCTCATTCAGTTTTTGTTGCTGTTTTGTTATTTTTGTTTTTTTAGGTATCCAAAAAATTCAATTGATAATCCAGTTGGCCTTTCCTCTCACAAGAGCCCAGGTGCTGTCAGGTGGATTGATCTGTCATTCTGTTGTGACCATTCCTGTGACATCTAAGAGTTTCACCAATTTCCCAAGACTAGGTTTGGTGTATAGCTGAAAGTTCAGAAGCTATATTGTTCAGATGTTGATTTAAATAGTCTTCAGAACAGCTAGAGTTAATTCCTAGCATCCTTGTGCTAACAAACTCTGAATAAAATGCTATTATCTATAGGGAAAAAGGAAATTAATACATTCTTAAAATAAAGGTCTTATTACTACTTATCTTGTTACGCTGTGGTGAGGTTCTCCTTGTTAAGCCACCTGTACTCTGAGAGGTTTATAGACAAAAGCAGCATTATTAATTAATGCAACTGTGCAAGCTTTCTGTGAGCTATTACAATATTTTATTGTTATGGCTACTATTATTATTACCAGACAGGCTGTTTGGGAGTTTTAAAAACATGCTAGCAACTTTCTACTGCATTGGTTATCGTTCAGTATCTTTCATCAGCTTGTAAATGCAACTGTTTCTGTTACATTTTGGATGGAAAGCAAGAATCCATATCAGTAGGTTATTTTAGCCTCAGATCAGCATTGCTTAAATTATACAAGGAATGAGATGGAAGTCTGATGAAGGTGCTACCTATCAACAGCAGATGTAAATCTGTTTTGCTTGAATATGACTCTGGGATGCTGGTTGCTCAGCCAGTGAGGCAGGGTAAGAACATCCTTTGGCCACCTTAACTCACTCCTGAACGCCTGAACAATTGCTCTAATGAACCTGCAAGTCTCTGACACCGAGAGTCATTGCCCTGGCCAAGGATGGCTTGGGGAAAAAAATGAGTTCATCCTAGAAGGATGTTTTATTGCTTGCCTTAAGGAAGATGTCAGTCTTCTGGACTCTGTTTTTGCAGTGCAACTGTCCTTCCTGTCCTTGTAAGAGGCCACAAAGTTGTAGGCATCAGTACAAACCTGCTCTGGTGCAAGGTGTTAGACTACGGTGCTGCAGACCCTAAAAGCCTGCCATAAATGTCTGCCCTGGCATTTATGTGGGTGTTTAAGCATTTTGTCATCCCAGAAGTCACAGTGAGATCCATAAAAATCATCTAGGAAAAGGCTAAATATCCTGAACTTGATTTGCAAGGATGCAATGATGGCCTTGTGCAAGGATCATTGTCCATTCTCATTTGCCCAGAGTCTGTGCCCACAGCCACATCAGAGAGTTTTCCAGTTGTCGCATTTGGCTATAGAGACCGAGTATGGCCACGTATGATGCTGCGGTACCCGAGGACTGTCACAGTTGGCAGGAAGGGCTGTAAGGGGAACCAGAACTGGTAAATCTCTTCTAGAGGAAGTAGAGGGCCTGCCAGCAAAAATGTGCTACTGTCTATTTTCAAGGCTATTCCCTTCAGAAAAGGCTTGAGGATATTAAGAACAGTGTTGTGCCTTTACCATAAAGTTACGTCACAGCTGGGCACTGTGGCCAACAGAATATCTCCGTGCAAGTGCAGATTTTGAAAGCTTTGGTCACATCCCATTTCGGTTATCCCACGCTGCAGAATCCTGGTCAGTCCAAATGCTCCTTGTGCAGGAGCAAGTCCTGACCTTTGCATGTTGGTCACCGCTCTTCGATACTCTTCCAATTTAAGCGTGAGCTTTTGGAGATGGGGAGAGGGGACCAACACAAGGCACCCTACACCAAAACAGGACATGGGGCATCTGAGTCCTATTTCTAACTCTGCCACAAGCATTTTATTTATGTTTAATCCTCACCGTTTATTCCTTGTTTTCAGTAAGGATGCAAACAGTAGAGGCAAAATCTCTCTGTTCAGACTTGGGTATTCAGGTTCTGGCACAAGAGGCCCCCAGTTTGATTTGGGACTTCATGTTTCAGAGGGGAATGGGTGAATTTTCCCTTCTCACTGAGATGGCTGTGGCTCTGTGTTCACAACACTTTGTCCTCAAATATTTCTAAATCCCAAGTGGTGCCCAAGGGCTGTTTTTTATTGTTGTTACTTCTATCGATTTTTTCCCTTCTGTTTTTGAGCAAAGCTGCTTATGGTCAAATAAGTTCCAACCTCACCAGAACTGCCACAAAAACAGTTCTTATAATGATTCAGACTAGAATAGCCGCATGTTTTCAGACGCCTGCCCTATCTGATAGTGCTGGCGAGCAGAGATTCCTCCACAGCAAGCGCAGGGCTGAAATGCCTTGTAGGTTAACGGTGCGGCAAGGAAGGTGTGTGTTGGGGTGGGTGATTCTTTTCTACCTGCTTCAGGACCTCTGTTGTCTGTTGCTCTGAAATCCTTCCTTCCAAGGCACATTTGCAGGACCCCTCCCTTTTTTATTATCCTAATGAGCCGGGCTGTCGAGTCTGATCCGTTCAACTCCTGGCCCCAGGGATGAGAGCCCAGGCTGGGATGCGATGGATGAGAGGTGGAGGAGTTTAAGCCCTTTCTCTAGAGGAGTTTGCCACCTACTGATTTGCAGGTTCCTTCTAGCTCCTGCCAAGAGAAGTTGAGGGGCGATGTGGGGGGAGCCGGGAACTCGGGGTAGGCAGGAATTGCCCTTGGAGACCCCAGCCAGGGCCCCCGGGGAAGAGCCGGGGCTGGGGGGACGCAGCACCCAGCTGTTGAGCTCCAGCGCGGCGAAAGAGCTTGGTGGAAGCGCATGGTGTGCATGCGTGCGTGTGTGTTGTGTGTGGCGGGGGAGGGATGTGGATGAGGAGCGGGCTCTCTTTCTTTCTCACAGGGCTCAGTTAATCCTGCTGTCAGGCGGTGTTAAGCAGCAGTCTCAGCGCTGGATTCCGAGAGAAGGAGACGCGCAATCCAGAAGGCGCAGCAGAGGGGAGGCGAGAGAGGCAGCTAAAGAGAGCAGAGCGGGGGAAAAATCAAATCTATGCTTGGAACTGGGCTTCTTTTTCGCCAATGCAAAAGGGAATATGCAGCACATTTTTGCCTTCTTCTGCACCAGTTTCCTAGGGGCAGTGTTAGGGGCCAATTTCCCCAACAATATCCAGATAGGTGAGTGCGGAGCTCGGGGCCGTTTGGGAGCGATGCTCCCAGCAAGTGGTGGGGTGGAGAGGGGGCGGCGGGGGAAAACTGCCCCGTTCATTCGCTTGCAAGGGGAAAATGTGTGTGTGTGCGAGGGGGGGGGAACGGCGCGGGCTGGATTTTCCTGTTGGTGCGAGATTTGCGAGAGCAGAGATGTATCAATTTTTCTTTGGGGGAGGGGAGGATTGGGAATAAATGCCTGTACACACACCGACACGGAGGGTGAAAAGTGCCTCTGAAATGGAGGGAGCATGAAAAAAAAATATCTGTTCCTTGCTTTGTGAAATATCTGGGCTGCCATTGTGCGTTGCTGCATTTGCAAAATCAGTGGTTGCATTCTACATTTTTGTGAGGATGCTCTCATCTGTAGGTAACTGGGACGAGAGGTAACAAACAGGCGCTCTCTGTTGTTGTTGCTAAAGAATAAGGGCAGAGCTATTGGAGGAAGATTTTGCGTTGAAGTCTCTTTTCATTTCATGCTACTTGCTTCCTCTGTGCACCAGCACTGCCTGTTTGATTCCTTTCTCCCTTCCTGTAACTTCTCAGTGCTCCTCTCCCCCCAGCCCCAGGTTTATTGTTACTCTCCCATTGATCTTTATTGATGATGATTTGTAACCCAAATTCCCTTCCCTTGCCTGCTGGCTTTCTTTTCCAGCTCCCTTCTCTTTACAATGCCAATCAATTGCTAATCCACCAAGTTGAGGCAACTCCTGCCTTAGTCTAGCTGCACAATTGGTGCTTTTATTGCTGTTCATGCTACATCCCTGCCTCCCTCCCTCCCTGCCTCCCTTTTCCCCTAAATCTGTGCAGCATTCCAGATCCTTTCCCTTTCAACAAACACATACAATAGCTTAACTCTGCTACTAGCATCTTATTTCTCTGACACCCATGATTAGGCTGGAGAGGGGGTACATGCTGGGGGGGGGGGTATTAATGCACAAATAGCCCTTTCCACATACCAAGGAGATGCCCTCTATACTTGTGATGTGCGAAGTGCCATTGCAAGCAGGTCTCTGCACATTTGGTTCTTCCCCAAGCCATCTGCCCTGGAGGGTGGGTATTGATGCTTTCTGCTTCTCTGTTTTCATTCAGCCTTGTTTTCGAGCGCTGTGTTTCCCTATCTGTAAAATGCAAAGAGGAGTGCTCCCTTTACATGCATGTAGATAACAAGACAGTCCGAATTTAATAGCACCTTTCTGGAGGCTATGAAGGGATCTGCCACAAGCCGAGTTCCCTGCTGGGGGAGCAGCAGGAAACTTTTCCTAGGGCTGGGTTATCCCAGCACCTTGTTCCAGGTCCGTGAGGGGAGATAGGCTCTGAGCCTGTGTCCAGCCTGATCCTGGTTTCTATTCAATTTATGCTGTCCTGTGGTTGCGGGCTCATCTGTACTTCTGCTCAGATCAATCCTTTTCAGCGTCAAGCTTTAGATTTCTTGCCCTCTCTGAGTTTGGCCACTGTCATCTGTTAAATTTAGGGTTTTTCCATGCAGCAAACTTCCAGCAGCAGCAGATGTTTGGCCACGGGCCCTGCTTGCTCCATTTCTTACAGCCCTGTCCCCATGTGCCCAGCTTGGCTGGGCTGCCCAGAGCCCCTGCATCCCTCCTGGAGCAAACCTGGAGAGTAAAGTTTAAACTGGGCCTAATTACAAGTGGGGGAGGAGGAAGAGATGCTCTAATTCCTCATTTATAAAAGTAACATTGGCAACGCTTACATTTCTTTTCTTTAAAGTTGTGAGGAGGTTGAGCCAAACCCCAAGGTTCAGCCCGACCCTGCAGGCTGCCGGGCTCAGAGATGCACGAGGGCTCCTATAGGTGATCCAGACATTACATAATGTAAAGGTTTTCTGCTCCCAGCCTGTCCACAGTGGGCAGGAGCCCCCCTGGGTCCGGTGTGCTGGAGGGTTTTGGACTGCAGAGGCAGCCCCGGGGCTGGGGAGCTCTAGCCCAGGAATATTTCAGATCAAAGAGGCTGCTAACACAGGTGTGCTTAAGACCTTTCTCCTTGTTCTGTTTTCTCCCCAGGGGGGTTATTTCCTAATCAACAGTCCCAGGAACATGCGGCTTTTAGGTTTGCGCTGTCTCAGCTCACGGAACCCCCTAAGCTCCTTCCCCAGATCGACATTGTGAACATTAGCGACAGCTTTGAAATGACATACACCTGTAAGTAGCGGCGTTTGCCGGGCTTTCTCTTACTTTGGTTTCTTTACTCCTGACTGGTTTTATTTGCATGTGAAATATGGGGCATCTCGCTAAAAACGTGTGATTCTCCTTTAGAGTCCATACAAGAAAACCCCAAACACATAGGTGAGAGATTTCAGAATCATTTTGGTTTGTACTACGACATAGGGGTGAGGTAGTGCTGCGGTTATTCAGTATGTTTTTTGTTTTCTCTTTCAATGCTTCCAAGTAGTATGAAACCCTCAGCAATTAATTTCCTTGTGTTTCTCTAACCTCTACCCGATTCTTCATGCTGAGGTTTCACTCCCATATTTCCTATAGCTGTGATGTACAACAAAGACACCCCTTTCCACCCACGGGGTGCACTGAAGTGTCTGTTTAGTGTGAACAACTTCTTCTCCAGCCCCAGTTTAGCCATCTGTCCTTGCAATTTAAGAAAGACCAAGCAGAAAGCGGCACCTTGGTGCAAGTGGAGTCCAGATCTACAAAAAGAGGCATGTCCAATAAAGACAGAGAGGTAAGAGAGTTCTAGTTTCAAGTAGCAGTGAAATTATTGGCTCTAAAAGCACCCGTTAAAGACTGAATTGGCACAGCAGGGTCAATCTTAGGGCTTAGCTACACCCTGCTAAAGCCCAGCACATTGTTATGTGATGGAGCTGGGAAAATAAAAATCTGGCTTGCCAGGTAAGATTAGCAGAAACAAATAAGACCAGGAGGTAACCAGAGGAAAACAAACACTGTAACACAGCCCCGCGGTTGCAGCAGGGGCTATTGCGGCATTTGCTTCCTTTGGAGCAAGCAGCGCGGTGCTGTGCACAAGGGGCTTGCGCCGCTGGGATGAGATGCACAAGTAATTCCTCAGCTCGACCTGGTGTCAGACACTGCTTTCTTTGAGCCTGTGTGTGTTTGTGTGTATATGAGGACCTGCAGGAGGAACCCTTCCCTTTGTAGAGTCTGTTGGATTGTTATTGGCTCATGTCCGTAGTATCCTTTTGATTCACTGAAACATCCTCTCTGCAGTTTAGTCATATGGAGAGTGGGATAGAGGTGGACACAAACTGTTCTCTCTGCTATGAAATACACAGAAGGGAAAAATGCTTTTCTCCAGAAAGAACCCAGGAATGTATAGGAGAATTAATAAGGCTCTTTAAAGAAGAAGAGAAGTTCTGATTTTTTTTTTTTTTTTATGTTGGAGGGTTTGCTAGTACGAGACTGCAGGAATTTCTTCTCCAGTAAGAAATAGGAGAAAGAAGTAATAATTTGGCCATGCTTTCACTGGACTATCTAATGACATATCTAAAGATTTTCTATTCTCCTTAATATCCCTTTATTTGCCAACTACAAGGTTTCCATCAAACAAGAGCAACTATTTCAGCTCAATCCAATGGCACTTCCTTGGCAGAAAAACTAGACAAATAGAAGAAAAAGGCAGACCTAGTATCTATCAAGGGAAAGTGTCACCCACCTGGGGTAGAGTTGCTGACTGTGGCTGAGGATGAGCTATTTCGGTGCTGATAGCAGGAAGAAAGCAGAAACTGCAAGAATATCACTAGAATAAATTCTCCATCTGCGCATAGTTTTCCTTCCCTCTCTACGCCTGCCACTAATGATTTTGTTTACAGCATTAGCAATGATAGCAAGGCCACGATACTAGTTATGCTTAAAAAATCTGTCATTAGTACCACGGGGGTGGGGGTGGTCTCACAAAAGCTGAATGGAAGCAAGACAGCCTCCCAAAGGATGTTATATTTGAGCTCTATGTAGGGCACATTGTCCTAGATCAGACCAGCAAAGCACTCTGCACAGTCCAACTTCACTTGTCCTCATTTTTCTTTCTTTTTTTTTAATTAAAAACTTCCTAAGTTCTTCAAGACTATGGAAGGCAGCATTTGTTTTGTAAGCACAAAAGAAGGTGTTATTCCATGTACCCTTGGGAGGAAAAAAAAAAAAAAGCCCCACAACATAAGAGGCTGTTGTGAGACATGGTTTTTGGTACTCATATGCTGAAACTTTTGCCAGGAATTATCTCCTTCCTCACCTTCCAGCAAATTCCCTTCCCTGTTGCCAAGATATCAGCAGAAAGATCTGTTTATTTACAGTGAATAAAAACCCTGCCCACGCAGAGGTCCTTATCTTCTGAGAAAAGACTGGCCGTGCTACCAGTTAAAAGTACCAGTTTTTGTTCCCATGGAGATAGAGAACACAGCATTTCTCTGGCGTTGGAATCACCTGTTTCCCTGATGGTTTCGGTCTAGGGTGTTTGGACCCCGCAAACCTGGTGCTGCCCCTACCAGGAGCAGGACATCTGAGTAAGACCAGCAGGTCCCAGCCCCGTGGCACGTCCTGCCTCCAGCTAGGGTCTGGCCTCGTGTGCTAAATGTAGTCCTTACGGTAAGTGCTTGAGGCAGCATCGTTCAAAATACAGAATATATATTAAGAATTGGTGATGACTGCAGAAGCAAAAAGGCTTGCTGGGCAGCTTGCGGGGCAATGATGAAGTGGCAGGATGAACTGTACCAAAATGACAGCACCCTGTCTAAGGAGATCGTATGCCAAATGTATCTCGGTATCAGCTGTGACACTGTCTACCTCTGCCTGACATATATCTGCTTGCTTGTTAGGATGAGCAAGCTTTGGTGTGACAGTGGGTGAATTTACAGTATGAGATGCACCCATCTGCGCACAGGTGACAGTGATAGGGAGCCATTAATGATGTGCTAGTGATGACTGTAAATTGGTAACAGTAATATCCACAAAAGTGATAAATCTGTAAAATATCAGGAGGCTGCCGTTGTTGCTGTGACAGCCCAACAATAACTTTTGTATTTCCGATGCTTCCACTTGTGGACTTTTTATTGTTACACAGCGATTGTGTCGACCTGTGGTCCTGTGCATAACACGTCAGCAGACTATGATTTTAATTGTAATCGTTAAGAAACCAAAAATAAGTAGTAGATACAACATATGGTAACCTCGTATTTCATATGTGTGGTTGATGCTAATGTTGTTGCATCACTGAAACTCGGGCACGTTTCGGTAACTGAAATATCTTCTTTAGTTCATCCCATCCCACAGAATAAATGGTAAGGAACAGGCTCTGTGTTTGCAGCTGGGTGCATGGGGTGGCTTGCTGGTCTTTGAGAAGCAATGAAAATGCACACCTGCTGCTTCGAGTGTTCTTAACCAAAGGGTAGAAGACTTTATATTTTTGTGCTGTTTCTTTGAAGTTCAAGGCAATTGTTTAGGGAGAAGGTGAATTTTCCGTCCTTTCTTCAGCAGAAGTATATAGCAGTGCCAGGTGACTATAAAGGGCAAAATGATGGGGTGGTGTAGCTGAAAGGTTTGCAAAGTGATGTAGCAGAGCAAAACCCTTCTGATCAGCTTTAAAGATGTGTCCTCAGATTCTGTCTTCAGCCATTTTTGGAAAAGCACATTATGACCTCAGCACAATGTCCAGCAAACTCCATCTTGCTGGGTTTTGCTGAGACTGACTGTGCTCAGGGCAGACCTAATGTGGCAGGAGATGCTGCAGGTCAGAGCTGAGAGACAAGAGAAGAGGGGTGCTCTGTGCTAGATGCGAGGACGCAGGAGGGCTGAAGCTTAGGACAGAGCTGTAAATTCTTGTTGCTGTGGGGTCCGTGGTGGACACAAGCACCATGTCGTGTTGGCAGCAAAGGGAAAAGAGGCTATTTACTGGAGACAACTAGCGCTGGGAAGTTTTCCCTTATTCTTCATCTCAGCCTCCATTCATGCACATGTAATGCACATCCCCATCCTATGCATAGCCCAGCTCCCTGGGGGATGTGAGTTGCTTCAGCCCCAGCTCCTTAGCTTGTGGTGCAGAAACTCCTGCTTTCAGCTTCTGGCAGGAGTCCCTGGGTGAGCCCCGGCAGCGCTGGGCAGACGGAGGCTGTTGCTCTCGCTGCACGGCTGCGGCAGTGAGCTGGATGGGAAGGCAGTGGCCCAGTGACAGATTTCCCCAGCAGTGTCCGGGGGGATGTGCCCCAGTGAGCGGAGCCAGCAGAAGGTGAATCACCAGCTTGGTAAATCCGTCCCTGCAAAACTCATGCCACTTTGCAGGGATGACCAGCTACTAAAAATCCCCGTTCAGCACAGAGCCTTGGAGCTTTGCTGGTGCAGCGATCAGCTTTTGTGCATGCTTAGGCGTTGGGCTACTGAGAAGGCATATGCAGGAGCTGCACACCCAAAACACAGAGGTCTGTAAAGGAGAGTGGCAGGATTTGTCAGCTGCATGAAAACTTGCAAAGAGGCTGAAAACCAATGTGTTAGTTACCCCTCTCCCTCCATGTGTGCACAGCTGAGGGGTCCTCATGCTGAGCAGGGGCTGTGGGTGCTGCTAGTATAAAAAGGTGAATCCATTCTGCATATTACGAAATAAATATGCAGGTCGGAGCCTGTTCATATTCTAAGAAAGTGTCCCAGCAGCAATTAGAAAGGGATTTGCAGTGATCACTTGCTCTGTGCTTATGTTCTTATCAATAGCAGCAAGCTTAGATCCAGATCAGCTATAAAACAAGTATTTCTTTTTGTTCTTCTTCTTGCGTGCTTACGTATATAGATACAGTATTTCTGGAGATAGCTTTCTATCTCCTAAATTACCTCGCAGAGACAGGAAGGAATAGGCAAACATTTGAATGTTCTCAATCGAGGATCTAAATTTGGCTTAATTAAACAATTATGGCATGTTTAATTTAAAGGAAGCTTCTTTGTTGACAAACATACGGTGGTCGCCATTTCTTGGAAAGGTGTTGCTGTAATTATTTCAGCAGTAATCAATTAAAATGCAATTTTTATAATTAAACTTCTGCAATCTAAATAAGCCCTGCCCTGTAATAGTATGTAGTTGTTGTGTTGGTAGGCTTGTTTTTATTTTTGCAATAACAGAAATCTCATGTAAATGCTTTAGGATTTTTTTCCCTGTAGGTCCTGGGATGTTAGCTATGACTATTTAATGTAAGTTAAGCCAACAGAAACTTGGATTTAATGATCAGACAAAATCTGATTAATACAAAATAGGTACAACATGGAAATGTATCTCCTTAGATTTCGTGATGGGAAAAGGTCTGATGCAGGCAGATGAATCAAAGCATCAGTTCACATGAGATCAAACTGAGGTTAAGGGTGCTCAGTTTCTGGCAGGGGTGGACTGTGGCTTTCTACTAATTGCATGTTTGTTTGGTGAGATGCTCCCACCTTACAGTAGGATCCAGCAGTGGGAACGCATCCCTTTCTTCCTCAAGAAAGAAAAGCATTTAAAACATGGGTGCCAAGCCATTTCCTCAGCTATGGCTGCCAGGACAGGGCGGGCTGTCTGTCTGCCTTCGTGGATCTGGGCATGGAGAGACTTGGGTGAACGTGGGCCAATATCGTCTGCGGGGACACTGATGGTACTCCACTGTCATTTGGCGAAGGCAGCCCTGCTGAGAGGCTGGCAGGGCATGTCAAGAACAGCTTTTCTCCGGTCTTGTCTGTCTGTTTCTCTCCAAAGGGGATGGGGATGGGGACACTTGTTCTTTACATGACTATTTTTATGTATTTATATTTTTTATCATGGTCTTCGGGAGTTGTACCTGGGGAGAAAAGCTGATGTCACACAATTAGGAAAAATCAGAAGAGGAATAGTGGGAATTTCACACACGCAGATCTGTCTGCTCATCTGCAGAGGATCCCAAATATTCATTGTTGTCAAGCAAACAAGAGTGAAGAAGTAAAATTTGGGCTCTGCAGCAGTCAGAGAAGGGATTTGAGAAACAGTGAGCAGCAGAGGCCAGACCTGTTCATTGTGTGACAGTCACAGTTTCCACTCACAGCTTATCCTTTCTTCTCTAAAAATAAAGCTTTTTCATGTGATAGGGACGCTACTAAGCTGCAGACACATGGGCTTAATTTTTTGGCATATTAGCAAGGTGAGAGTCAAAATCTTCATGTGGCTGTAAGGAAGGCAGCATGGGGAGACACACTGTTCCCTTCTAAAACTCTAGTGGGAATTTTAGATATATACATTTACATTTTCCTTAATAGGGTTAGGGCCCCAAAGGCAATAGCTCTCTGCCAGTAGAAATGGAAACCATCCCAGTTAGCTTCAGTAGCACGTGGAGCTCTGAGCAAACACAAAATCAACATGCTCCTTAAAGATGCAATAAGTCAGGGAGACTTTAATATTCTGCTGATCCATATTCTCCGGGGTGTGGTATTAACACAAGTCTGAAGACAAAGATACATTTATTTCAACTACACTCCTTTAAAAAGGGATGGGTTTTACTTTTCTGCTTTTAGTTGTGTAGAACTGGAACAGGGTAACATTTTTCCCAGTGAGAAGTGCCAGCTGGTACAGCATGGGGTGTCTTCTGGAGGGTACAAGGACTCCTGTGGAAGTCACGTCTTAGGCATCATGCAGAAGAAGGGCTGAACCCAGGCATTAGCAATCCACCATCATCCCAGCAAAAAAAATGTTTCAAAATAATACTGGATGATTAGCATAACAGCATGCCATCCAGCAGAAACTGTTCCCTGCTCACCTGCTGAACTGATCGCTCATTAGCTCACACAGTAATGAGTCCCTAGTTGATTTTCTTTTGCTACCCTTTAGCAGCCAGACCCACTCATTCCCTCTGGGGCATTCTTGAAAAAAAAAAAGAAGGGGGGAACAGTGTTGATACTTTATTAATATATCTCAGTTATTTTCCCCATCCTTTGCAAACTCCACCCTTGTCAGCCCTTATCCAAAGTTGCATAGGAGTTGTTTAGGAGGAGACATGCTTGTGCATCGCAGGACTGATTGATCCCTTGAGGAAGTAGCAGAGGCAATGAAGAGGCGAGTAACAGCTACAAATTGCCGTATCTTGGCTTCTTCAAGAGGGTCTTTTCATTCTTTGATTTTATTTGTTTTTGACAGAGTGGAGGAGTGCAAAAGAAAACAACTGATGTCTAAGAGTGAGATGTAACATACAACGGATGGCAGGATTCTTGTGTGTGTATAGAATGTGCCTGTATCTCTCTATATGCTATGAGAGTGTTGACTTTGATTTAACAAGCGAGGTCCCATAACCGTGCTAATGGAGAGGCAGTGGGAGGGAGATGAAAGATTGAGGGCTGGAGGGTCTGAGGAGAGACACAGGAGCTGCTGTAGGTAATCGGGATGCAGCGTGGAGGGATCTCACATGAAAAGGAGGGCTATTTCTCACCTCCCCGCCCTCCCAAACACTTTGCTTTGATCTTTGCTAGCGGTAAGCTTCAGCAAGCAAATTACTTCAGTGACTACACTGATTCAGATGTGGCTTTTCTCCCACTGGTCTGCAAATATCCCCTGAGTGCCCAAGCCTGTTAGCCTTTCCTTCCACGCGGTGCTGACACCCCATCCAGCACCGTCTGTGAGAAAGAGGATGGTGTTTCTGTTCTGTCAGGTGAGCAGCAAAAAGAATTGCCAGCACGCGTGGCAGCTTGGGTGAGAGGAGACCAGCAGAGAGCACGCAGGGATGAAGGATGGAGAAACACTGGGTCAGGAGCAGCGCTTGGAGACCCAGTATGGGCCAGGAGACAGGCTCTGGAGTGTCTGTGGACATGCCGAGTTTTCTCTTTTCTCTCAGCCTTTACCCAAAGCCTGGGGAGATTGTGCTTTGGGAGGGTTCTGCCACCTCCTGCCCAAATATGAGCTGGAGCCTGCTGGTGTCGCCCATCCAGCCAGCACCGTGGCTCAGCCTGCTCCTGGCTCCCTCTTCCTTGCTGCAACCACCACAGAGCCAAACTTCAGCGCTTAGGGCAGGGAATCCCCTGCATGGGGTGGTAACTGCAGACTGCCAGCGGGTTTAACACAGACTGCAGCTCTCTTGCTGCTGTGACAGTCCCAGCCTGCTGCTGTGCCTTCCCCTTGGTCAGCACTGTGCTGCAGGATGCTTTGCGTCCTTACTGAATGCTGAGCATATATCATTTATATATGGCTTATTGCATGATGCCACAATGTGAGGGGGTGGCTGTGTGCTAGGCCTGAGATGGGACATGCGGACACATTCGGTGATGCAATGCAGGGCAAGGACAGGCCACGCGTGGTGGGGACATGATAGCACGACAAGGCAGACAGTTTGGACAAATGCTGAGGTGCAGACCATGGTGGGATGAAGGCTAGCTCAAAAGGAGGCTCCTGTCAAAACACAGGTTGCGGGGGAAGGCTAGGGGACGACCACCCGATTGGGGTCTGACAGAGTCCAGATCAGCCAGGGAAGCAGGGGCAGATCTGGGCCACCAGCGTGGTGCTTGCACAGGGCCAAAGCAGCCAGCGGAGCCACGGCTGATAACAAGGCCTGGCCTGCAGGGAGTTCAGGGGAAACGTCTTTGTGTAGAAAGTGGATAATGTCTTTAATGAACTACCAAAAGAAGTAATAGAAAGCCAAACCACATATGGCTGGGGGGGGCCTGGCGGGACGTTGCTGTCGCAAGCGAGGACGGGGAGGGAGCTGCAGCACAGCCCGCCCATTCAGCGATGCCATTTCCAGTTCACTGTCCCAGAAATACAGTTGGGCACAGCAGCTGTCCCAGTCTGCCCTGAGCAAAGGGAGAGCTGAGTGCATTCCATGGATTTAATCAGATTTCATTTAGTCTTCTAGCCTGCCCTGGTTCTGGGGTCTTGTCTGCTCAGGTAGTTATGGCTGTGCCAACCAAACCCCACTGTCTGCAGCTTCGAGCTGTGGGGATGGCAATCTGGGAGTCCCCATGCTCCTTTTGGGTGGTGCCAGGGAAAGGAGAGGCAGTGGGGAGACCCTCGCCTTGCTGGAGGCTGGGATGTGGATTAGCTTTGGCTCACGGACGTTAAGAGTCACCACTTGTTTGGGAACCCGTGAGAAATGTGTGGATGAACTCAAATGAATTTCTAACATTGAGTCATCCATATCATAACATCCTCCACCTTAGCAGCCTTGTGTGCCAGACTCAGCAGAGACCACGGAGGGAGCAGACACCAGCACCTCCCCTGAACCCGCAGAGCCCCATGCAGTCCCCGGGTTTGCAGGAGGACACCCATCCACAGTCACCTGAAGACTGGTAACCCATCTCTTCATTTATGTGTTCCCAGAACTGTCCATGTTTAAGTGCCATCTCGTCATTGGAATGAATTCCTGAGGTTTTTAACATCAGCCAGAAGTAAGACCTATCCAGCTCTATAATTAAATTCATTCTATTTTTTTTCTTTATTATTGCAACCTCTAATAGGACCTCCATGAGGTAGCCCAGCTTGTGCTTCAGTGTTGCTGGCCTTTAAAGAAAACCACACATCTAGGCTTGCTGGCAAGTTAATTAGGCGGGAGGTGAGTTCCCTGGGTGGCCCAGGCAGGAGGTGAGGTGGCTCCTGCAACTCCACCCCTGCTCCCAGAACAACCACACACCTTCAGAGACAAACTGAAAGCACTTTCAGCACTTTCTCCACTTAGCTGTAGCTCTTCCCCCAGAAGCCCACGTCAACTCTTGTTCTGGAGTAATCAGCACAAGTTTGGGGTATGTGCTTGCTCTGTCAAAGAGGAAGCTCATTTCATCATCTCTGTTTTAGCAAGGCTTAACAGTCACCCTGAAGCAGCTAAACCAGCACACAGAATCTCAGATAGTAACTGTCAGTTGAGAGACTGTTCCCAAACTGCTCTGCTTGGCAAGCTTTGGCCCACCAAAGCTTGTTAGAAGTGAACTCCTTGCATGTGCTCTCAGTACAGGTGCTGGATGCACTGTCCCTTAATTTAACTTTTTCCTTCCCTTGCAAAGCGCCAGGTAAAGTAACTGGATTGCGTGCTTAAAGGTCAGTTCTGCTTTGCCAGTTGTCTGTGGAGTGGAAGAGAGGGGAAGAGCCGAGCCCAAGCTTGACCTCATGCCATGTCACTGCTTACATGCCTTAGCAGTGTCCTTAAGCAGCAGATCCTAAGTCCTTAAAGCTTGAAGAGGGGAATTTTGTCCCCTCTAGCTTTTCTTTCTAAGGATTAGTTGCCCTCATCTAAGCTACTCAACAAGGTTACCTCTGTAATCAGCAGGGAGCCCTCCTGTGAGCGATCCTTTTGAACTGTTTCAGACACCCATCTTAGCACGGGAGGATTTGCCCTCCAGAGGTGCGTGCTTATCTCCCTTGGCGATATGGGAAGCCAAGATTACAGACTTGGCTTAGACAGTTTGCCATGAGACCTTGAGAGTTAGGTGAGAGGAATCCTACCCAAAGTGTCTGCAGCTGTATCATGTCAGCCTGCTAAGTGCTCGATACTCTGCTGAAGGTAATACCTCAGTCGAACCAAACATTTTCCTGCTCTCCCTGCAAGCAGCTTGTAAAGGCCTTGATAAATCAGGCATCACACTGCAAACAAGCAGTGCGCAGTTGTGCTATTCTGATGTTTCACAAAGTAGTGAAGAAAACATATGTTCGTGACATAGAAGCTGCTCTTCTCTGGCTCACCTTCTGTATTTCAGCATGGTACTGCAGCAGCCCCTCAAGGGCAGGGTTCTGCTGTTGTCTGGGATGTGCTCTCATCCCCTTGGCCTCTTCTATTTCTCGCTTTTTGTGGGCTCACTGCAGTAATGTTTGCAGTGCTCTAATAAAAATACCCGCATTTGCTTTTGCTGTCTTTACTTTAAGCAGAAGTTTTTCCCTTTTTCTGTCAGTGCGCTCCTAGCTGCCATCGCCTTTCCCTAGGAGTAGGCTCGGGGGGATCCTAGAGACAGTATCATCAGGGGAGCAATGCCTTCAGATGCTAACTGTAGCATTTTCAAAATAGCACCCGGGGATTTGACAGAGCAATCCTCACTAGCGCTAATGGGAAGAGCACAGCTCGCCCTGTGTAGCACTTACGCTAGGCAAGAACAAACGATCTCGTGAGCTTTTTTGAAAAAAATACCGCCCCCCCCTCCCCCCCAAAAAAGTAATTTCTGAAGTAGCTTCCTTTAGCAACCATATGAGCCAAATTGGACCCAAAATCCTGGATCAAAACACAGCTGACTATCCCAGGGATACTCTGAATCCCACCCTGCTCTGGTCCTGAATTCTGATTAACAGTTGAAAGCAAGACCAGAGGAGTTTGACAGCAATGTACATTCAGGTTTCCTGTTTCAAGCTTATCTCCAGAAGGAAAGTAAGTAAAAGTGTGAATCCAAACTAGCAACATGAGTAGGGCAACATTAAAAACAAATGAAAAAAATATATATACGTATCCCTCTTTGCTCCTGGGGCTGTGCGGTTGAAATCTAGAGCAATGTAGTGGTAGCTGGGGGTGGAGGGAATCGGGGTCAAGATAACTGAGGTACAGCATCATCCTCTGGTGGGACTGCAGGAGCCTTCAGCAAAGGTGAATTTGTCTCAGCACTGTCTGTGTTAACCGAGCTGTGCGGGGGCTGCGGCTGGAGGAATGAAGTGCATTGCTGTAGGACTAAGGGCAGTTGTGCTATAGGATGCTTCATGTCCAGAGCTGCAAGAGATGCTGCAGACAAGTAGTTTGTAGGGGTGAGATTTGCAGTGTTTTTCTCAGCTATCCTTGCCTGCAGCCAATGCAGCAAATCTTTCACTTTCAACAGCAGCAAATTTACATTAAAAAAAGGCTCCATCAAAAGGAAATCACACTTGACAATCTCTCTTTAACCACGGGAGAGCAGCAAGCAGACAGGCGCAGGAGGCTGCCTTCCCGTACCTTGCTGTCTGCGTGTTCTTTGGTTTTGGCATTGTGAAAATGGGAAGCAGCTGTAAGCCCTTTGGATCGCAAATGGATCTGGGAGTCTGCTACCTCTGCTAACAACTCATTTATTATCACGGAGCAGACAGTTTCCTCTGAGCCAGTGCAATCTATCATTCCTTAAAGATGCAGTGTGAGATTGAAAGAATTTGCTTTAAGAGTTGGCACCTGGAGGCCAGTAATGAATCCATCTTTGGAAGGAAATCTCGTTCCTCACTGGGATTTCTCTTTCCCAGCTTCAGCTGGAACAGTCTGTGGGTACCACTGCCCAGGGCAGGCAGGGAGCGGGATGTGCAGCAGATGCACTCTCTTCTCCACAAGCTTCAGGAGCTTCCCTGCTCTGAAAATTTCTTAAGAGAAAGGAGGGCTCTGTGCTGCTCTCTGCATCCAAAATACCGATGAGGGGATGGTTAGGAGGATATTCCAGCCCACTTGCATGAAACCCACATATGCAACTCTAGGCACGTTAAGTCTGCAACACACAATATCCCACCCACAGTCAGCACCTGCTGCTGCCTGGCCTGGATTTGATGCTGTGTCAGCACGGTGCCACTTCTTCTGTCCTCCATGTACCTCACCCACATCAGCCATTTGCTGCCCTACTGCCCCCAAAGTGTGGGGCCGCGCTGCAGCCCAAACAAGCACCTACGCACAGAGACCTACAGCCAAAGCAGCTCTGCAAAAGGGCACTTTCCCATCATTTTGCGTGATGCACCAGACATCTCCCGTGCAGATACTGAGCAGTCTGATGTTGGCGCTCCAAATACAACCCTCTGTCGAAAGCATTTGCTATAGAGAGCAGTAAGGTGATGAAAGCCCGTGTTAATTACACTCCTTGCAGCAGCTATGCGTCCATGCTGGTGTTTTTGGCTGCTGTTATCTTCTGGCTGCTTAAAATCCAGGGCTCCCAATGTGCTTCGAGGGAATTCGCTGTCAGAGTCAGCAGGAGCGATGGTGAGATGTGCTGGTGCGTGTGGCAGCCTTGGGCCAGAGACAGGGTGCCCCCAGGTGATGGGGCACTGTGACACTATGGAGCTATTTTTGTCAGTTTCTCGTGTTTAGGTAACCTTTCTTGTAATTTGCACTCATGAATTATTCCAAGAGAAACCAGCGTTTGTGTTAATTTTGGTTTGTTTTTAATCATCTTTTTGGTGTAGAGGGAAATCAGGACTCTACATACTTGTTTCTGCAGTATCTGTTCCCTGAATTGTGGATCAAGCCTTCCCTAAAGAAAGTTCACTTGATTCAAGGATCTGTTAGGCACTCTGGGGGATTTTATAGCCTGTGATCCCATCACTGGTGTCTTTGTCTTTCCTCAAGATTTTGCCCAGCAACACTCTATTCCACCCCAGATTTTGCTTGGTCTCCCTTTCCCTGCAGTAGGATTTTCCTCGTGGCTGTTCTGCTCATCTCTGTCCCTGTATCTGTTGCAATCCCTGTATTTAAGGTGTCATGACCATCTCATGGCTCTCCTGATTTCTACTGTGCACCTGTTGCATCTCCCTGTTGTCATGAGTTCTGTAAGCTCTCGCGGCAGTGTTTCACCATTACATTTGTGTGCCAAAGATGTGGGATGCTGTTTGTTAGCTTAGGACTGTAAGTAACAAAAATCACATCTTTAAGGGCATTTAAATGTGTAGTGATTCCTTCGGTAGCATCAGTACCTAAATGTGATGTAGTGTCTTAACTGTCCTAAGTGATCCTAAATGTCCCTGTGGGTCTGGTTTCAGAGTAGCACAAACAAGTCGATGGATTTTTGCTTTATCCAAACCATTTTTTGATGAAAGAACAAGCTAAAAGCAGGATTATAGCTAAATAATTATTATTTTATTTTTTTTTCATGGAAAGTGTGTGTTTCTGCTCTTCTATTCTTTGATGATGCTACTGTCTGCTGCAGACCGGCTCTGACGGCAGCTAAACCCTGATGCGCAGTAGGACAGGATTGCTCCCATGGTCCACATCCCTCCTGCCTGTGCATGGGTGAGCTGGGGGTGCTCACCCCATCTCTGGCTATTTCTGGCTCTGCCACACTTGTGAGGCCAAGGGGAAAGGACAATGTTTGGTGTTCCCAGCCCGGCTCTACCAGGGTGGAGGGTGCAGAGCTTGGCTTGCTGCCCTCTGCTCCTCCTCTCAGCATGGTGCTATGGGGTTATCTCATGTGGGAGCTGATCCCCTTCCCCAGATGCCTATCTCTCCCAGGAGATTTTGCTTTGGGATCTTGCATCACAACCAGCATCTTGGTCTCACACCTTGTTTTCTGGTTTGCCAGAGAAATCTCCTGCCAAGATCAAATGACTGAGGAGTTGCTTTCTGGAGCTCTAACAGTTTCTTTGTGGCATCTCTTTTCTCAAGAGGTGACAGAAAAAAATGTGCAAGGGGATATACTAAGACATCAGTGGTAAAAAAGGAAAAAAAAAAGTCTTGAAAAAGGGTGTCTTGAGGAAAAAAAAAAGGAGAATTGAGTTTTAAGCAAGTTGTAGAATCAGGGACAAA
The DNA here is from genome assembly GCA_013399115.1 of Anseranas semipalmata. NCBI lineage: Eukaryota > Metazoa > Chordata > Aves > Anseriformes > Anseranatidae > Anseranas > Anseranas semipalmata. Next base: position 540,176 of record VXAA01007081.1, read on the forward strand.
TGATAAATGGGAGCTGAAGGCTTGTTGCAAGTGCATTAGAGGCAGCCTTTAACTTGTTCTTTAAATCAACATTTGTTGCTGTTTGGCTCTATCCACAGCAGTTAAAGCATGCAGTGAAATGCCTCCTTCGATCCTGTGCCTGATTGCTCTAACCACGGGGCTGTCCAATTAGTGAAGGCACCAGCTTGATTACATCCAAAGTCTGAGGTCCTGTTAGAGCAGCACTCGATGCATTGGGCTGTGCAGGCTTTTCTGCAAGCAATGAAAGATTAATTACTTTTCAGACATGTCCTAAAGTTAAGGGAGACTTTGACTTCAAGCCTCAGGTGACCTACTTGTGCCTTTGAGACCTTGGCCATGTCAGTAGCTTTCCTTTCTCTTGTGTATGGGGCTGTATATGAAGGGTAGCTTTAGGAAGAAGTTACGTCTTAAGGATTGTCTGATGCTCTCCCATCCTAGTGGCCATTTTTTGCCTTTTTTTTTTAGAGACTACAAAGGGAGGTAGTGGGAAGGGCTGGCACTGATGAAGCACCTCCAAAGCTGTGCTGGGAATATCTGGAGCTCCCCCCTCCAATTCAGCAGCATCCATTTAGCTGGAAAAGGCTGGGTGCTCAGAAGGGGAGATGTGCTTCTGTGACTGCCAGGGTTGATCAATAAATGGAGAGACGTGAGAGAGCATTCACCCATAGGATAGCACAGAGCTTTGCATTTTGGGTCAGTCCCACATTGGCCTCTTCTTCTTGCTTAGGCTCATGTTTGCATTTCCTTGCTCTTTCTGATGAGCCTGACTCCATTTGGGAGGGCCCGTAGGTCCTCAGGAATCAGGGACGGCCATCTGGCTGGTGCCTGAGCTCTCCCGTGTCTGCTGGCACGTGAGCACCAGGGGATGGCATTTGGGAAGCGATGGGGGAACTAATCCTCTTCTCATGGGAGCGCCAGGCAGCATATGGGTAAAGGCCATGTAGGTGCTTGAGTGGGTGAACAGAGACTACCTCTGCATGAAGGGTACTTGGGAATAATTTCTCCCAAGCAGAATTTGCCACAGAGCAGCTTGGCAAAGTGGAAGTGCCAAGGGGCCATTCTGAGTGGCCACAGTCCGTATTATCCACCATCTGTTCTCGCAGCACTGTTACAACAGCAGGAAAATGTCCTTTATGTCAGCAGCGTAGACTCATTCATCTCCGCTCCCCAAGTGACAGGAGCATGATTCACCTGCTCGTCTCAGTCTTCATCTTCCTCCCCAGACGGGGCTCCGGGGTTCGGCCCATATGGCCGGCCAGCTTGGCTGACACACTTTGTGCCACGCTGCCTTGCCAGAGATGGGCCAAGCATGACTAGGGAAGAACGCTGACATGATTAAGCTACTTTGGAAGAGGAGGGACTGAACCAGCTCCCCTTCTCTCCTGCTTCCTGCAGGGAAGTATTTAATCTCCTGAAGGGAAGAAATTAGGGGAGGTACATTTAAAATATTAACCCTGCAAAGAGGAGAATGGCTTCTTTTGATTTTACTTTTGTATATCAACTGGCATCCTTATGGTGGGTGAAGCTTTTCTGTTCAGCTCTGCCAACGTGCTCTTAATTTTCCTTTGTGGTCTTCAAGGCCTGAAGAAACATTATGAAAACTCTCAACTGAGAAACGCCTTTGTTCTGTAGACAAACTTCTATTGGAAAGAAAAAAAAAGAAAAATAAAAGATTACAAGGCTGTCAATCTTCTTGTTTGAGCCAAGCCTAACACCCCATTAGAATTAGGTATTTATAAGATGAGAAGCCAGAGGGACAGTAGCTCGCTCCCTCTGCGTGTCTTGCAAACTTTCTCTTCACTCCACTTAAGGAAGGCAGCTTGGGGGTCCTTCCCTCCCATCATTACCCAAAGTGTTGAACTGAGCACAGCTGGAAACCTCACCAGGCCTTTGAGGAGTCTGTCCAGTCCATGGGTAGAGCATGAACCATGCTTGACCTGGACAGAGTCAAGGAGATCTCTTCATGCCCCCATTAAAGCAACTGAAAATCGTTCCTTTGAGTTTGCATCTCCAAAATCGGGACCTTCCATAACCAAAAAAATAAATGTAGTCCAATACAAGTTTCCCAGAAGACCCAAGGTAGATACGCTGGAGACATTGCAAATGAGGAGAAATATACATTTTGTTTTGTTTTCCCTTGTTGTGACTTAGTGGTAGTGATCATGGCGAGGCCTGGTGTTTTCCAATCTGAGCTCAGCAGAAAACAGGAGAAAATGTCTAACTGCTGCAAGAATTATAATTATTATTAAACTTTTCCATGGTGCTATCAGCGTATGCAGTGCTTGGCAGAAGAAGAAATTGTCGAAACTACAAACCTATTGCTTCTTCACAGGAGCTCTGTTCTGTGTTCTGGTTGGGCAGTCTTTTCCACTTGACACTGAGACTGCCCACTTGCCCCACCATCAATCTGCTGCATTTTGCCAGCACTTGCTGAGTCTCTGTGCCTTTTGTTAGAGCAGGAAAAGACCTGGGAGCCTATGTGACAGTGGCAGAGAGCATGATTCAGACGCCAGGTCCTCAGTCCCTCTGAAATGCTACTGCAGCAGCACCATCCAGCACTTAGTTTTAGACTAGCTTCCGTGCAATGGGGAAATTTCAGGTTTAGCTGAATTCAAGGAGGGCTGTAAATAAATGCTTTCTGCCAGGATGTCCCCATGCTGGACCCTGGTATGCCAGCTCCGTGCTGGACCACCTCCCAGAATGGCTCCTTTCTGAGTTGCAGTCAGTAACAGGACACTGTGGGGACAGTCAGATGAACTGAAAAAACAATATACCTGTTAAGATATCCTCATCATTCCTGTATGGGAAAGCAGCCACTTACAGCCTTATAAAACTTTTTGTTTTCTGGGGGCATTAGAGGTTGCTGTGTAGAGGGACATTGGCCTTGTTTAAATGCCCAAAATATTTATTGAGGACATGTTTCCTCTCTATTCTCTCATGATAGGATGCCCCAAATCCAGTGACACTAATTAGCTACTTAAACTTTTTCTTTTTTTTTCCCCCCCAGCTATGGACAAATCTCTCTGGATTTAGCAGCACAGCAAAGATTTAACAGAAAGTTTAAATGGAAAAAGCATATGAGAGGAGAAATAGTAGGATAAGATTCTGTGCCTGTTAACTGATGGCATTTATAAATTATAGCTGAGAGATGTCATATCAGTGGAAATGGAAAACAGCTTAGTGGATTATAAAAATACCCTCTATAAACCATTTTAATGCCTAATTTTTTTAAATCTCTTATGGTAGGTGTCATAAAAATGAATTCTAGCAGAAAGGATGAAAATTTTCCCTCGGTAAACTGGCTAGCTGATGATTAGAGGCTGTCAAGTAGAACAAACTCTTGATTAGGTTGAGGTGCTGAAGTCTGGGTGAACACAGCAGGCTCCCATTTCTAGGGAGGGGAATTTTTTTGTGGGTGGTGCAGATCCAACCTGCAAGGCGAGTCTCAGTGTGGCAAAATGTCCTTCCATCCCAGAACAGCTTCTCTCAGCTGGGAGGAGAAGGCAGCTGAGGCGCAAGTGGCGGGGGCAGAGCTGTGGTGCAGGGGCCACGGCAGGGAGTGTTTTAGGGCAGGATATGAAGGGAAATCGCAGAGGGACAGCAGGTCGGGAGGGAAGAGCCAGGGCTACTGGAAACTACAGCTGTGGATGTGAGGTAGGACAGTGCAAAAAGATGCTTGTAGGATGTCTTGGAAGGAGCTGTGGGGCAGTGATGGGCAGAAAGACACATTCTGCTCTCTACCAGGCTGCAGTAACTCTGATTTTCCCACTTTCTTGAATATCAAGTGTATTTAAATCTAAACTTCTAAGAAAGAGAGCTGCAGCTCTGGGCTGCCCTGTGCAGAGGATATTTTACTTGTCTGGTGGCCGGTGTTCGCTAGCATGTGCCACTTCAGAGAGGCTGCTACTCCAGGTTTCCTTGCTCACTTCTCTGTGCCCCTTGGGTGCCTTCTGTCCCCTCCTGTGTGTCATTTTTAAAAGCACAGCCAATGCTCAATTCTGGGTTAAGGTATTTAAGGATGCAATGTTTTGCAGTACATTTCCAAGCTGCTTGCGTAGGAAAGGGTAAATGACCTACCTCTCCCTGTCCTTTCACAGCCTGGTTCCTGGGATGTATTCAAAGGCGCATATTCTCTCGACGCCTTTGAAGGCTTTGTGTCAGTTCTCCCCATAGATCCTTGTACTAGAGGCCTCTTTTGTGTCCTGCCCATATTATTTTTTTGCAGAAGAGGAAATCTGCATGTGGGATAGAAATGGTATTAACTTTCCCGATGTGAGCTCACAGCAGAGGTGCATTTGCAGTGTGTCACTGGGGCTCTGTCTGTCAGGCTATTTCCATAGGGAGGCAAGATTTAGTGTATGGACTCCAGCTGAGCACCTTATAACACCAGTGCAGGAAAGGCAATTTAGTAAATGAAATTGCATAATATAGGATGTCAAGCAGCCTACTTCTGGGTCTTGTTCTCTGCGAGGGACTTCATCATGACATGAGCTAAAGGCATAAGTAACAGCCTTCAAATTGAAAGCTTAAGAAAAATCCTCATGCAGAATAATCCAAAGGCAACCTGCACCCGAGTTCCCCAAGCTCCAGTTGGGTTGGGTGTGTGTTTTCCGTCACAGAGAAATCAGCTGTCTTGCCTGTAGTCTTTTTCTGTTCTCTTTTATAAATCAACTAAGGGCTGACTATAAAATGAATTGGAGGAAAAAAAAAAAAAAGATTTATTTGGCCCCTTTCCTTCCTCTGCCATCACCTTCTTCCTGTAGATGGCACAAGTGTGAGTCTTTTCATCTGTCCGCCTTGCACCAAAAGTACCCAGAGGGGAAGAGATCTTAAAGACACTTGATTCAAGAATAGGTTTTAGTAGGGAATATGGAAAGGAAGGAAAGATGGGCAAGGTCTTCTGATTATGAAACTTTCTTATTTAAAATCTAGGGTTTTATTCAGAGACGGTACTGAAGTAGTGACTTCTGTGATTTTATTGTGTCTCACAGTATTTGACGTTTTTGCTAGCAACCTATTTTCTGTGCTCAGGTTATGTTCTGGGAGATTTCTTTTCATTTTGGAAAAAGAGTTTCCAACTCCCTTGGAATCATGAGCAGACTGTACCCTAAACCTTTACAAACCAGACAGCAAATAAGTAGATTATGCAATTCATTAGCACTGTTAAGCCCATCAGTTGTTTATTAAAAATCAGAGCCATTAGGTTTGTCAGGTAGCGTTGCTTTGCCCATGTAATACCCCAGCAGAGCAGCTCAGAGTGGAGGAGAAGCAGCTGCTGATTAGGTTTTCAGAACCCTTTTTGGCTTGTCATCACCCAGTAATAGTGATAAACACCCACGGTCTCTTTACTTCCAAACTAATACACCCGATACCAAGTACTGCACACATTCTCTACTTACTGCCACATTTTTGTCAGTGGCAAGTTCTCGCAGTGGGTTGTAAAGTACTTTGCATATACTGATAGGTGCCTACCAAGCCAAATGAGAATCCCTTTACTAGCTGCTCATGGAGAAGGGTTTCAAAAATTATCCTCTAGGCTATCCATTTTGGAGGACTGGAGAAGGAAAACAAAGCTACACTGGCTGGGGAGGGGTTTTGGTGTTTTTTTTCCTTCTGCTTGGTGGATGGCATTATCACAAGAGGCGTGGCATGAGATTTCAGGGTGCTCACTAGATGCATGTATGTGTATTATAAATTAGCATGTAGCGATGTTACAAGAGGTTCTCCTGAGTGGGGAACAGCACAGAGAGTTGATTCATCGGGAGATTTCAGCCAAATGGCAGGATGGGAGCTGACCTCTCATTGGATGCAATTTTCCTTTACATTGATGAATCTTGTCCTCACTCCTTTGTGTATAACCATACATAAGGATTGTTGCTGTTATTATTCAAGCTTGTCCTATGTGGTATAAACCTATAAAACAAAACTGGAGGATATTAAATGGTGAAACCTTACTTGGCTGGTGACAGAGAAGCAGGTTCCTTTTGTTTCTGAGGCATTTCATTTGAACTGCCTTAAAAGAGCTCTCCCACAGGACAGCTCATCCTGTGAAATTCCCAAGGGATTTGACAAGTCATACAAGTAGTCCGTCTGCTAATTAGGTGGCAGCTGGCTGATTGTATTCCTTGCTGGTAAGAGAAACCTTTTGGGTAGAAGATGGAAAAATCTCACCTGGATGAGTGAGAGGATTTTGCAGATGTGAGTGCAAATGTCTGTCCATCTCTGCCAGACAAACGAGAAAAGAACAAACCACTGCCAGGTGCTTTGGCTGAAGATCATGCGAAGGCATCATTGCACCATGCCTTGCAGGGGAAAGCAGACAGAGAAACTCTCACGAGAGCTTGCCTTGAGTTCACTTGTATGAATAGGAAGGCTGAAAGGAAAGTTAGCAGCAATAGGGATGCTAATAGTTACTGAGGTCCCAGCAGACCAGTTACTTGCAGAGTTTAATGGGTGAAGGGAAAACCCTGGGGAGTTTGTATAATGTCGCTGGGGTACAGAAGGCTCAGTGGCACGTATTTGGTTGTCAGTGGAGCATGCACATGTACTTGTCCCAGAGATGTCTGAGCTCTGTTAATCTATGCTTTAATGATTTTTTTTTTTCATATTGCTTGGGCTGCCCTCTGTCTCCTGTTTAAAAATGTGTTCTGTGTAAGAGCTCCAGCAGAAGTGATGTCTGCTGGAGTCTGAAGACAGCCTGAAGAAGAAGAAAAAAACTCTCAAAAGCATGATCCACATCCTATTTCTCCTTCTCCCCACACACTCATCACTGTATCTGCTCCCTGCGGAGCAATGCTGAAGCCTAAGATATCTCTTTGAATGTCAGTCATTTAACTGCTAGTTATTTTAGCAAATAAGAGTGGGACTGTCTCCCTGGGGTTGATTGGAAAAATTCTTAAAAGGAGGGAAAAAAAGGCAGGCAAGCAAGAACGAAAAGAAGAGACAGAGAAAGAACAGAAAGGACACAGGGAAGCACAAGGCAGAAAGACTCATGATGCCAGGATCTGAGAGAAACAGAGTCAGAGGAAAGCGTTCCAGTACCATGAATAGACTGTTTCCCACGGAGTTCAGGCGACAATGATGAGCCCTTCATGATGTACCTCAGTTACCCAGTCCCACCTTCCGCGCTGTTTTATGACCCGGGGATCTCACTTTCCCACTGCTGTCGCTTGCAGCTCTGCCACCCTCGGGACTTTGCGGCTCCAGTGCCAGCCCGTTTGGAAGGAGGCAGCAGGGGTAAAGGGACCCATTCTCCAAGAATGAGGGATGCTCCTGTGTTTGGGAGGTGGCAAAAGGGCTGCTAATAATTGGCACAAGGACGGGAATCTTCTTTCATTTTGACTCATACCTTGCTCCACATTCCCTTCCCCTTTCATGTTGTTCCCAAGTCTGGTTAACCCTTGGTGGAACAGAATTGGAGCTAATACCTCCTTGTTGCCAGGAACAATTGAGAGGTTTTATCTCTGAGAATCGCTTCAGCACCATGTGTTGGCAGTGCAAGTTTTTCTGCATGTAGATAACATTCAGGGTGTATTAATATGCTGTCATCTGGTTGTTCTCATGAGTGGTGTTTGTTACACTCCCTGAGGCTCTGGTTCTTCTGGCATGGAGGGCTATATGAGTTGTAAATCTGGAGTCTGTCCATGCACAACTTTGTAATTCACATTGGAGAACATTTCAGGAAGGAAAAAGCAATTCTTGAGTCAGAAAAGCAGTGTTGGTGCTGGCAGAGAACCCCACAGAGCACAGAATCCCTCCCAGAAAGCTGTGTTCTCATCCAGAATTAATTAGAATAGTCCTTTGAAAATGGGTATTGAATCTGGATATACTTAGTTACATCAACTAATAGTGAGACCCGGAGCTTTCGATGGCATTACTCCAAGTAAGCAAGAGCAGAATTGGCCCCCTGCCTAGGGATCCCAAACCTGACCACAGGCAATCATCATGAAATGAGTGTTTTTATGAGGGTAAACTGGAAAAAAAAAAATCAATGGAAAATAATAACTAGATTATTTTTTAGATATCTCTATTTTGTTATATTTTAGAAGGCACACCAATATCATAACTATATAGAAGATAAAGCAAACATGCATTTTATATGAACAGTCTAGTTACAATGATAAGTTATCTCTTGTTAACGTTGCATCTTAAGGATGAGAGAAGGCAGTAAAACTGTATGAGCACATCGAGTCCATGTAACATCCGTTAGAAAAAAAAAACAATGCCTGACAATTAAGCATAGCTGCTCCTTAAGAGCTTAGTCATCATTTAAACTGAGTATAAAGGGAGGAAAGCAAACCTTTCAGAAAGGTTGAAGGCTTTCTTAAGAAATGAGCCAAAGCAAACTATCTACTTTGTCTGGTTCAAGGCTGTTCTGTGTAGATGACAGCAAACAACGGCAACAAGCAGACGTGAAGGTATTTCACATCATTGTCCATCAGGGTTTTGGCTTTCAGTATGCTGCTCTAATATCTTTTAAGAACTAATTGGTTTCTCCCAGAAATAATGAAAGACCCATTTATGTGCCAGTTAAAGATTTAAAAGGAGGCTCAAGTTTGCTCTGAGATTTGCATTTTATTTTGAATACTAGGTTGTGTGTATAAATAACTGGTTGAGTATAGCTGATAGTGAAATAACCCTTACTTCTTCATGCAATTTTATGCATCATGTTTGAGCATACAGAGCATGTTTGTAGAGAAATACCTGAAAATCTCATTCAGTATAATACAAATGCCAAGTTATAAAAGTCCCTTTTTTTTTTTTTTTTCTGGTTTTACTGACACAAAAGCCATTATATTAGGCCCAACCAAAGATCAAGCTACTCAGTATGCTGTCTCTGGAAATGGTGTGTAGCAGACACTTAAGGGAAGAGTGCAAATGACACGCTCTCCTCACCCTCCTTTGATGCTATCTGGGATGTAAGGCTTTCCTCGGCTAGAGTTTGCATCTTGTTTAATACCCAGCAGTGGAGCAACTCTTTGAACATTTGTAATGTCTTGTTGGGTTCATTTATTCTGGGGCTCATCTGGCACAGTTACTGGATTTACTGCTGTACCACTTGGAAAAATACCTTTTTGTCTTAAACCCACTGTCTGATCATGTCTGCATGTTTCCCTAAATTTTGTCTTATGAAAAATAAGGAACGTTGATTTCTTTTTCACCTTTGCCAAACCATTCCTGGTTTTATGGACCTCTGTCAGCCTCCTGGCAGTCATCTCTTTTTCAGGCTGCATAATCCTAGTCTCCTTAGTGTCTGTATGCCTCAAGTACGCGTGACCCTGAAACATTATTTTAACTTTTTTGATGCCTTTGCACATTCTACAATATCCTCTGGGACATGGGCAAGGGGTTTATCTGGTCTTTTGCCCTTTCATGGGATAGAAACTCTCTCCTTACACCTCATGGGGCTTGCTGTCTGCTACAAGTTGCTTGTGGTCCTAACTTTGATTAGCGCACAATTTGTAGCTCCAGGAGCTAATCAAATGGGAATGTAAATGGAGACGGATGCCTCTTGTGGCACCTGTAATGGACTGTTTCAGCCATTAAATCTGGAGAAATCATTTTTCCAAGGGCAGAACTGTTGCATTATTCATGGCCACTATTTCCACTGTAAACTCTTGTCTTGTGATTGCAGCCTGTCACACTCTCCCATCTCAGCTCCCTCCCCCACTTCTCTTGCACTTTCATGTTCCTTGTTGCTTTGTGAACCTAAAGGCGTGTCTCTTTGAAGTCCTCAAGGAGGAACTATTCTGTCATGACAAGAACATGCAGCACCAACAGACTTTCAGCATGTCTGATGAACGAGGCAGTACCTTTCCTGTATAGGCATTTCATGCCATCAACTGTGGAGCTGATTTTACTCGCACATTAAAAGAAAAGAAAAGTACATCCACCCATCTCCCACAGCTGATAGCTAAAGGGAGCAATTTGGTAGCTAGTTTCAATAACTTGTATCACAACAGTTGTTGCTTCAAATTTTATACCACAGGGGTAGTAACTCAGATAGCCTGGGCCAACTTCATCCTGGATGTAACAAGAATGAGAACTTTACAAATCTCCATGGGTTGCTTTAGCCCCTTGCATGGTGTCCTAGTAAGCAATTACTTTAGAAAATATTAGGAATGGTAAACTATGCCCCAAGTGGGAAAGCATTATATTTTCCATGTCTGTGTTGTACATAACTTCCATGTGTGTTTAAATGAGTAGCATCGGCATAGAGTCCAAGAATGTTATGTGAAAAATAAGTGTTTGGGGAGTACCTGGTGAATAAAATTAAGAATAATTTGGAAGATCTGCCCTTGCAAATATTTAAGCACAAAACTGTGTTCATAACCTTGTTCAAGCTATTTCAGTACTGGGTCTGTGGGATGCTAGGTACATGACCATATCTTTTTTCTGTGGTGGCATCCCAAGCCTGCCTTCCAGTCTTTTCGCAGCCCTGTCCCTGCTTTAATAATGAGACAAATTCAGACATCAAAACAGATAGAAAGCAGTATTGCAGGAATGAGAACGGATCAAGAAGTAATTTTCCATCTTCTATTATGATTCTGATTCTGACATTTCCAGAAACATATGGCCCCGTGTTCTGCGAATGCTTTGCTAGGATATGCTGTCCCGCTGCCTTGCTTCCCAGAACGCGCAGTCCCCCCCACACGCTCACACCGACGTGCGATGACGCCCGGCGCTGCGCTTCAGTCTGCCAGCAGCGGGAAGGCAGCAGGAGGGCAGGATCTGCGCAGCCCATCCTCCCCAGGTCCCTCTGCACTTCGGTCCCTGTTGCTTCAGGAGCTCACGGAGACTCAAGCCCATGTGGCTTAAACTAGCTGCTGTAGAGGAGGCAGATGAGGTAGGAAACCAGCCAGCATCCCCGTGATCATGGTTTGGAGCACCCCGAGTTCAAGCTCAGTGCACTGGTACCTGACAAGCTTCTGCTCCGGTGCTGTGGGCAGCTCTGCAGCCTGCATAGGGTTACAAGTTGCCTCTGCTGCAGCTGCTAATAGGCTGGGAATTTGAAGAGATTCCAGTGAAAACCTTCCTTTTCCATTTTCCCTGACTCTCGACGTGTCACATGGGGCTGTGCAGCCAAAAGGATGGTAAGGGAAGGCATTTATAAGCTTTGCATCGGTCTGGGCAGGTGAAGGGCTGGTGTGGCTCCATCAGAGCAGACGATACTGTGGAGAAACCTCCACTGTAGCACAGTAGATGTAGGGCTGTCTGCGGGCACTGCGCCGCTCTCGGCAGGGTCTGCATCTGAAACCAGAGAGTTATTTTCAGCCTGCACTAGACAGGGCTCTGACTGCCAAGCAGACAGCTCCTGACCTCCCAGCAGGTATCCCAAGGGAAAGCAGTTTGCAAGCACAGCAGTGACCTGAGGATGCCATTAGCTGTGGCATTGTTTCCTCGAAATCCCCCTTCCCTGGTCCCAGCAGCACTTCCAGGAACGATCTCTCTGTCTCCTGCATGCAGCACCAGAAAGCCCATTTTGTTTGTGGATCCCTGAAGATTGGAAGGGAGCATCCGACCTCACTACACAGCTCTTCTAATGAAGCTGCTGAATGTAATTAAGCTAGAGCAATATCTGCTGTGATATTTAGAAAAAGACATGCCAGAGATAATTGCACCACGCAGCCCTCTCGGCCTCTTCTCCTGCCACACTGACCTGTGCAGGGCACCATTTTCAGGGCAATCACCACTTCGTAGTCGCACCTCTCATTCTAAAGAGGGCCTGTGCAAAGGCCCAGTGTCGCTCTGTGACAGTCAGGTCCCCATGCTGAGATGAGCTGTGAAATTCGGTATCAAGGCCCAGGAGATCCAGGAGTGGCCACATCTGCTTGCCAGCACCTGGGATGTGCTGGTGGGCTTCAGAAAGCGCTTTCATGCATGCGTGTCTGTGCCCCTGACTTCACCCCTGATGAAGGTACAGAAGTGAAGGGTCTGGGGGCCTAAATACCATGTTATGATATTTAGCGTGGTTCTACAGCAGTGTTTGGTGTCTGACTCTGGGCAGTACACTTCAGCAAAGACAAGGATCACTTGGAGAAAGTCCTGAAGTGTCCCAAGTGTACCCTGAGCCCTAGAAAACATGACGTGGAAGAGAAAGGGAACAAATTGGGGTTTAGTCTGGAACATGGAAATGCAGCTTTAGTTGTCAAATCTGCAAGTACAACCTGCAGAGGGAAAACAAGTAAGTTGTCTATCCACTGTGGCTCCACAGGTGGTGCGAGCTGGGGGCTGGATGTTAGGAGGTCTGCCTGGTGGTTCGTTTCGGGGATGGACTGAATGGGGTAGTGGTGAATGGAGAGCTTGTGGAACAGGCTGGAGGGATGCGAGCCAGCGATGCTCTGGGCGGAGGTGAGCCAGGTCCATGGATGGCTGGTACCCAAGGCAACTCCCGGCCCAGATCTCTGTGTTTTTGTGAAAAGGCAGGAGTACTGTTTCATACAACATCAGCAGAAATCTTGCTGGATTTTTGCTTGGGGAGAAAAGGGACTTGACTTGGCAGCTGTGGGGGTCATTAAGGTCTGCATTACCAAGGCATCTTCCAGGCAAAGTGATTTCCTTTATGGGGCCATATTACAGTTCAGTGATTACATAAATAACCATGTTTTCTTTTCAAGACAGCAAGTAATGGCCCCTGGAGGTGCTGTGCAGCTGTACAACCTCTACAAGCTCTTGTAGTCCTTCAGAGACTCTTGATTTTTTCCCCACTGCCCCCCTGACTCCCTTCTTTTTAATGATATTTACAGCATTTAATAACTAACTCCAAATTGCCTTGATAAACCACTGTGTTCCTGCATGTGGCTAAACTGAGTCTCTTTGTTAGTCTGTGTGGATTATCCTCTTTCCAGAGCCGGTGGAGAGAGTGTGCTTCAGTGCACAATATATTCCATCTTTTGAAATTCATGAAGGGTTTTTCTTTACCTGTTGGGTTTCATTTCTCTAGGCTGGGTGCTGTCAAAAACTGAAATCTGCTGGCCCTTACATCCTCTCTATGAAAAAAAAGAAAAAATGGAGAGAAATTCACCCAGTAGGTGTAGGCAACGTGTGGACCACAACCTTTACACCTCACTGTGCACCCAGATGTGCATGTGGTTAACTCAGGACAGCCGAGCAGGCTGACCTTACAACACAGGCAGGGGTGAGATGCTGAAAGCTAGCAGCAGCTTACTGCTGAGCCAGGACTCAGGCAATGGGGTGAGTTCATGGGGATGGATGTGGTTGAGGAGCCTTTTGTAATGACTGCAACTCTTCTCTATTCTGTCTGGTATTGCTGCCTGAAAGCATTCAGTTAATAACTATCAGGCTTCCGAAACCATAAGCTTGTTTTACAAGTCATGCATATTTAATGCTATATTGAATTGAAGCTCTTTTTTATTAATCTCCTTTATTTTAGCACTGAAAACTTGTATTTTTAGATTTTTTTTTTTACCTCAGAAGTTGAAGGTCTGTATCTTACTGAAAAAGAAAAGATAATGTGACTCAAAATCAAATGACTGCAGGACCTGGGACTTTATGGACTTCACTCACCCTCATAAGCCCTGTGCTGGGACTACAAGAGTCAGTAGGGCTGTCTGCCTCCCTGATTCAGTGATGAAACCCCATGTGTTAATATTCAGAGAGGAAATCCCTAAGTAACAGTGCAGGTGGTTTATGTGAAGCTCTTTCTCTCAGTTCTTACTGCTGTGAATTTGGACCAACACTTATAAGGTAAATGGATGGTTTAAATCATTGGAGATGTTCTGTTTCTGTGTAAACGATTTTATGGCCATCACAATATCTCCTGCAGTTGCTGTAGCGCCATTTCAGGCACAAATCCCACTCAGATGGCAGCTGATGGGTGCTGAATCATGTAAATGAAATAGCATCCTGTGAGATCCCAAACACCACAATTTGGGGACCTCCATCTTGAAGGGAGCTGCAAAATTACTGTACTCAAATACACAGGCAGTGGGTGCAATCTCCCATCAAGTTCAGTCTAAATCTCTCTTTCTCGCTGCTAAGTCACTATCCCTTTAATTAATATTTCATCCTGTTGGTGCAACTTGTCCACTTATTTTCCTAGTTGTTTGCAGTGCGGGTTTCCCAAATTCTTTCCTCAGGGCAAGATCTCACATCTGAGGAGTTCCTTGCAGCTCAATTATTGAAATTTCTTGCTGAAAAATGTATGTGTTTTTAATTAAAAAAAATTACCCAGCAAAACCAGCCTGGAGGTCATTTGAAAGTAAGAGGAATGTTTTGTTAAAAGAAAAAAAAAGGTAATAAAACCACAAACCCCAAGTAGGTTAGCAGTTAAAGCACTGTATGTCCAGAAACTATTTAAAACCTTTCCCTAGTGATGGATAAGGGGAAAGAGCCTGGGACTGAGCCATGTCACCTTAAAACAGTGTCAGAAGTTGTAGCCACAGGAGATGTTAGTTGCTGGAGGATCTTCCCTAACTCAGTTGCAGCACAGAGCAAGGCATCCGCCATCTCACCCTGCAAACGCACTGACACGTGTGCAAGAAAGCTAACATGAATGCAGTGTGAGGCACTTTGGGGGTTGATTAGGCAAAGCTTTGGCAGGAGGGATCTAAACAGAAGTGTTGGTGTGGAAATTTGGGCCAGCTGCAGCCTGTGCGTTAGTTGTACTGAGCCCCCTCTGCTCCCCTGCTGCAGTGGTCCCTGTGCCCCCAGGCAGTCCTGCTGAGCAGGGGCCACATTGGAGAGTCTCTGCTGTGCCACCAGCAATGACCTGAGTGCGTTTTTCTTTCGGTGCTGTGCTAGTATAAAAGCTCTAGGTGTGACTGCAGGAACTGTCTGTAGGAGTGTGGATTATGACTGGGCGTGATGTGTCCCTACCCCGAGCTCTGTGCATTCACAGCGATGGGTAGAGGCTGCCTGTGGCATGGTGGGACACAGTAACCAGGTCATGAGGGTAGGCTGGGCTGGCATCCTGTGCCTGGGGCAGCATGTGACAGCAGGACCCTCTTGGGACAGACAGAATTCCTGTAGGCAAGAACTGCTATAGGATTTGATGGGATACCAGGCAGAGGATGCCAGCGGGCACTACACAACGTGGATCTACCCATTCCCCTGGCCCTGTGTAGAGCTACCCTAACTTCAGCCGTGCTTTGCTGACATCTGGCAGCCTCCTGGCCAAGCCAGACACACGCTGGGGGCTGAGCAGGAGGCAGGTGCGTGATTGTCCTTTTTGCACATACCAGATTGCTTCGCTATTCACACAGCAGACTGGTGATGCCTCCTACCCTCTCAGCTGTCATGTACAAGGCTGTCAGGGTCCCGTTAGGTCCCTGTGACCCAGCTTGTGACCTCGTTTCTGTCCTTACTGCCACCTTCCTTCTGAATAGGCCTGTTGGCCTTGGTATGGTTACTGGTGGGACCAAATTTACACAGCAGAAGTATGGTAGCAGGGGGTGAACCTCAGTTATTCATGAAAATCAATGAGCTTCCTTCCCACCATGTTGTATTTTTGTACTCGGGTGGAAAAAAATCCTGGGAAAACTGTGGCACTACTCATTGTAATGCTGGTGTCAGCTGGGAGGTCAGCTGAGACCACCGCTTTGTTCCACAGAGACCATTAACAGCAAGGACAGGTATGAGCAACCACCCTGTGGCTGAGTGGCTCTGGACGTGTGACAGCAATTATGCCCGGGGACATCGTGGCAACACGTACTTATCCGGATACAGTGTGGAGGAGACACAATCCTGCTCTAGCAGTGGGCGTTGTGCAAAGTACTCTATGGGGGGGCCTGTCAGATGCAAGGAGTTCTCCTGGTTCGGGCAAGGGCTTCCTAGACAGAGAACACATGGCTAGCATTTACTTCGGGTTTGCTAAGAAACTGGAAAATGAGGTCATGAAGATAGCAAGAGAGAGGGTTAGAGGCTGTTGAGAACTAGCAGATAAGCCAGAAAAGTGGTAGTTCTCTGTCATATCTCTTCCCTTCTCCACAGATGTATCCCAGTCCTGAGGGCCACTTAGCCTTTCACTGTAGTACAAAGGTGGCCACTGTGCAGCTCACTAGCACTATGATTTAATTAACGGAGAAAATACATAAGGATTTACGTCCTTCTGCCAGTGGCTGTTTGGAAGCAGGGCTGGTATTCTGAGTATTTTTAGGAGGAAGAGTTTAATATGTTGTAGAAGAAAAGTTCATGAGAGGGTAGTGAAGGAATAGCAGCAGTAGGAGTTCCTCCTCCTGTCCTCGCTGCTGAAGATCAGAGAAAATGAGAGATGAGAAAAAGAAAGAAAAGAGATGAGATGGAAAGTGAGGGTGGAAGGGCTGAGGGATAGCATTGGTTGCTGAGTCCTTTCTTGATGGGTTTATTTTTTTAAAGAGAAATAATGTAAGTACAGGGCAAGCCATGTCCAGATATGGTGCAAAAGGAGATGCTGTCCACAGTCTGTGAGTTTACTCTCATGCCACATCTCCTGTCTTTGCAATGTGAGATGCAGGATTTTGTACACGCAGAAAACTGTGGCTGATCACAGTTTGCAATGAAATCCTCATGTTTTCTCTGTTCTGCCAACCTCTCCCTTGAAATGTAAATAAATAAGGTTGGAGACACAGATAATGAGGCCCAAGGGTAAGGGACTAAAAATCCAACATCATGTTTTCTTTGGCTGAATTTCTGAAAAGAAAAAAAAAAAAAAAAGGCTAGATGAGGAATGATATAAAAAGAAATCAGACCTGTAGTTCACCACATAGAAAGCTCAGAGCTGCTGTAGAGAAACAGTGGTATGCAAGCTAATGAATAAACACAAACAGTGGTGTACGCTTCCTACAAAAACCTCCTTCCACCTCTTTTTTAAAAGCAGATTGCTACTGGCACTTGAGCAAAGCCTGCTTTGAAACTTTGTGCCCCAAACACTAGTGAACTCAGTGGTTGGTAGCCAGGAAGATTTTCAGTGGTGATTGCAAAGTCTTTCTGAACTTCTTGTCTTTCCAACTAGCTGCTGACCCAACATTCAGCAAGGCAACACGGGCGCATTGTGCCTAAAACATCCATGGCATGTTGGCTACAGACTGCACCTCCCCAGGGAGGAAGGCAGGATAAAAATGCTGTTTTCTAGTGAGATGTCTACAAAGGCTGCCAGTGGGATGGTTCTCCTGATGTCCCAATATCTGAAGCAGTATCTCAAATCACATGTTAGCAGCCAATTCAATGTGTCTCTTTGCAACTGCATGTGTTGGACTGGGATTGCAATTCTGGGGGTGCATCTGCTGAACAGCAGCAGAAGGGATGCAGTCACCAGCTGGGAGTTTTAACTAACTCCCTGGGAAAAGGATCAAGTTTGCGTAGTGTTTCCTCGAGAGGATTGTTCCTCTACACTTGGTACCACTGCTCTCTAGAGCATCCCTTTCAATGTTGCGTGACATACTAGTAGGACTACAGGTGGGCTTTCCTGCTAGTCAAACTTGTCATTGAAAAAGTTGTGCTTCAAGGTGTTTAACAAAGGCTGTCCCCTCTCTTAGAACAACTGTGCGCTTCTGTAGGAAGCTTTGCTGCTCCCGTGCCTCCTGGGCTGAGCAGTCCTGCAACAACCACCTCAGCTCCCTGCAGATGCCCTGATCAGAGAAGCACAAACCAGTAGACATTCGATTTCCATCAGTTTGCTGCAGTGCAGATAGCTCCGCGGTGCAGCGCTGGTGCCTCTGCCTGGGAAGCAGGCAGGGAACCACTTAGCTACACCACGGCAAAGTCAGCTCAGGCTCAGCTCTGCCCTTCTTCTCCCCTTGATACTCCTCTCCGAGACACGGCAATCCTGCCTAACCACACTAAATTAGAGATGTCTTTTGGGCACTGAGCAGCTTACATCAAGGAAGGCATAGCTGCAAGTCAGTGTGGTAATACTGAGGTCCCTGCTAGTTAGGAAGAAAAGAAATCTGAAACAATCCATGTTTTTCAAGAGGTAAGCCCGCAGAAGCTATTTACACATTTCAGTGAAGGGTATATATGAATCTGTAATGCTGCAGTGATGGGGACAAAGGGACCGTGTGCACAGCATTTACTAAAGAAACACACAGTGAAGACACTGCCTTTAACATGTTACCCACCAGTCCTGAGTGTCTGTACCCAATTTGATCAACAAAAAGCATGAGCATCTACTTAACGTTTACTTAACTCGGAGGCCACAGGGGTACTGCTGCCCTCTGCACCAGCAGTCACAACGGAGCAAGCCACCAGGCACGACCTCGGGCGTGGGGCAAGCTCCGAGGCTCAGAGCCCCGTGTGCCCGGGTGTGCCTGGGGCTCTGCTGTGCTGCCA
Source organism: Anseranas semipalmata (assembly GCA_013399115.1). Lineage (NCBI taxonomy): Eukaryota > Metazoa > Chordata > Aves > Anseriformes > Anseranatidae > Anseranas > Anseranas semipalmata. Next base: position 558,464 of record VXAA01007081.1, read on the forward strand.
GCACGCGTGGCCGGGCTGTCCGCCCACGGGTACCGCAGAGAAAGAACGGGCAGAAAACATTGCACGCCCAGCTAGCGACTTCTCAATTTCCACTTACGTATAACGTTAAGCGTGTATTTAGCTGCGTTGCTGGACAGGGCTAATACAGTGTCTGCATGTGTGCGTGGGCAGAGGGCTGAATGGCGATGATTTTCTGTGCAGCACTTGGGTAATTGCTCTGGCTTGGTTGGGGCTTTTTTAGAATTGTTTGCAAGGGCCTGAAGAGAAAAAAGAAAACCCAGGCAAGCAGAGGCAGTCGCTCAGAGTGGCTCCTGCAGGCAGGAGAGTGTGAGTGGGGCTCCGCGGACTCACGTTGGACTTCCTCCCCAGCAGTGTGTGAGCACAACCTGCCTCTGCTGCTGTGTGTGTTCAGTTCCTTCCAGTTTCACAGTGAAAATGGGTGGACGGTTATCAGAGCAATGAAGCATGTCCTTGCCCTTTGCGTGGGAGTAGAGGAACTAGCTGGATTTGGGGATGCAATGCATTGTGCCCATTTAAAGATCAGGATTATTAAACCCAGTCCTGTGCGATGCTGCTGGGGTGACAACTACTCATGAGCAGCAAAACACACACTGACTCCAGAGTTGAAGAGAGCAGATGTGATTTTTCATACAGCCTTCTTGCTCCTTTTAATAGAGAACTATAAATGATGTTATTAATTATATCAGCAAGGAGAATAACACCAGGTATTTTCCCTGGTGTTTCACGGCTTGCAGAGCTAGAACAAATCCTTTGTGCCAGCAGTCTCCAGTGGATTTGAACGTGAGCTTAGAAGCCAGGAACATCTGGTTCTTTCATCAGCTTTGATACAGACTCATTGTGTGACATCCAAAAAGTCCCTTGAAGTTTGTTTTTTGGGAGGTACTGAGAGATCACTGCTGCTCAGCACATCTGAAAACAGCCCAGTCTCGTCCTCCATAAACACAGCCAAATGCTCCTTCAAGCTAACAGAATCAAAGGCGTGTTACAAATGCAAAGTTTATTATATGTCTATCGTGTAATGTCATGTGGACTCGTAACATAGTAAACACTGCAGATATTCCAAAGACATAAAATCTTATCTGTAGTAAACACATTCTGAAGCTTCTCACTGAATTACTCTAAGTCTCAGATGTCCCTCTGCAAATTTTGGTTGAGTTTTGGCCCTTCAAGGTATTTGTAGACTGCTGCCATATTCCTCTATTGAATATATGCCAGACCCATCAGTCCCAGGCCCTTCTGTTACCAACACAGCAGATGCACTTAAAGTTACGAAGCCCAGAGTAAGCAGATCTAAAGTGTTTAATCTATTATTAATCAGTCAGTTGCAGAAATGATAGGGCTCTGGGGGACCTCAGAAAGACATCAATATTTATGGCATCGTTAGTAAATGCCACCTTTTTTTTTTTTTTTTTTTTTTTATGAAGGATGTTTATGTTTCAAATCATTTCATAAAGAGGCAATGTCATGTTTTGGGACATGAGGATTCATAACAAGATATTTAATATTTATCATAAAGTATTGAGGCTTCCAGTGTACTTCTGTTCTTGGTCTCTCATTCAAACTTTCACCTTCTCTAGAAGCAATGACCCAAGCTGCAATTAGAGAGCTCCCACCATTCTGAGCTATCATTTAGGAAATTTTTAAAAATTAAAAGATAAAATCTCCCTAATTCCATTTGCCAAGATAAATTATATATGTTCCATACAGAAGAAGCAATGAAATATGATTTCAGTTCCAAAAGAATTCTACCCATTGCAAGTGATTTTTCTGGATGAAGTGAGATTAAACAACTCATCCCACAATGCTAGTCCTTCACAGTGTTTTGCAGTTCTTGAGTTTGTTCCTTGACATTTTCTGCACCCACCTTAGTGACACTGATTTTAATATGATTGTTATCCTTGATACACAACCTTTTAGCTTGATTAGCTTTTACTTTCATATATTCATAAGATTTAAAAAACAACAACAACAACAACAACAACAAAACAAACAAACCCACACTACAGTTTTAGTTTGGGTTTTGTTTTTTTAACCAGTTTTCTTCTCTTAACCTTTTTTACCAGAATCCATCCCCTTTAGTCTTATTTGTAGTTTCTAAATTTTTGCAAAAGATCTCTTCCCTGGAATAGAAGAAGAATCTCTCTCATCTCAAGATTACTTCAATGCCACCATCACTGAAGCAGCCTCTCTGTTGAACATTATTGTTTTCTGTTTCATGCAGGAGATGTTGAGGGAGAGAGCACTGGAGCAGAGCCTAAAATCCAAGTGGGAATGAGAGGATAAACTAAATAAAAAGGAGAACAGCACTGTGAAAAAACATGTAGTCAATGAAAGGAGCAAAGAAAAGAGGCAGAGAGAGGACATTTCAAAGGAAAGAGACAAACTCTTAGCCAATGTAGAGTTGCCTTTAGGTCATTGATCTCATCACTTATCTCTTCTTGCGCTTGCAATCCCCTTGCTGTCTCTTGACCTGGTCATTGATTTCCCTCTTTCACACCCAGCACGGGCTTTTCTGAATAGAAAAATGAGGTATACTACATGTTAATTCACATTGTAACAAATGAGCAAACAGAAAACCCACTAATCTGGGCCTGAGTCCAGTAGCGCAAAACCTATAGAGGCCAATAGAGGATCTCTCCCCATGCAAACCGACTGCACAAAGTCTTCTGGGGTGTCCAAATTGTTTACAGAGTCTGGCAGCTTTTCAAGAGCTCACTACACCAGGCATTCCCCTTCTCTAATCTCTCTATCCAGGGAGTTTGAAACCTTGTTCTCGTGCACATGAGACCTATAATCACCATGGCTGGAGACTGGTTCATTGTGCTCTTTGTGTGCTAGGAAATGTGGAATCCCTCCTCCTCTTCCCTCAGCAAGGCTTAGCGATGTGTTTTGTGGGTACCTTCTCCACCATGTGAGCAGGGCAACAGCACTGTCCTCTCTCAGGAGGATGCTAGCCTCTGCTGAGGGCTGAGAGACCACTCCAGGAAGATGTGTATTAGTGGTGGGTCGCCACGACATGCAGCTGAGCCGGACTGCAGGGACAGACCTGCTCTTTCCAAACCCAGGCTGAGCTTGCTATTTGATTTCTTTGTAAACCCAGAGCTCTGGATCCACACCTGCCATGGAAATGGCTCAACTGTGGGTTTATGTGGCTGAGCCCTACGAGGTGTGTAGTATTTGCCTGCTGTAGTGACTACTAGATTGGCTGGAAATAGCCATGCTGTTATTAGATAAAGCCGAGCCTGGAGCTGGGGCTGAAGAGGTGTGCGCTGCCTGTGCAAGAGCTTGACCTGCAATACCACGTGCTCTATGCTCTGGAAACATCACCTGTGGCATTCATGAGCCTTTTCTACTTCTTTAGTTTAAATGTACTAAGGTCTCTCCTTAGTTTTCTTCCACCCATTAATTTGATTTGGCCTGTTTGATTTTGTCCAGGAGTTTTGTGCCCTCTGCACCATGTTGTGCCTGACGCCAGCATACCGATTCTCCCTCAACATTTTTTCCCATTGCTGCACCCCAAACCATTGCAGATAATTACAGATTTCTGTATATAGGTGGTTGAAAACTTGTGAAAAATGTTCTCAGCCAAACTAGATCTTTGCCAGAAAAGATTTTCCCCCCTCAAGAAAGTAGTAGTTTCAGTAAATGTTTACTATCTTTTTACCACTGCAAATCTGAAATAAAAGGTAAACGTGGAGTTTTCTATGTATGCTCACACTTTTTGCCAGTTTGCCACTTACCTCCCACCTACCATTTGGAAAACAGAAAAAAAAAACTCCAGCATGTGATGCCAATCTTCACCTATTTTCATACTTCTCTGTTTTCCCATCTTCTCTCTACAGATAGGGACAAAATGAGTAAAAATCTAAGAATAAAGAAATAAAAGTATTTTTATCAGTTTCCCTGACCAAAAGGAAATTTAAGACAACTTGAAACAGCGCAATGCTAAATATGCTTGTTTCATTTTGATATTTCCATCAGAAAAAAAAAATCAAATGCTTTTTTTGTGTGACTTCTTATGAGGAAAAAGAAAGGTGGTATCTCTATCTGCCAGGTTTTCCTTATGTGTTCTCTTCTGAGTTTTGTTATAAAAAAGGAAGGATTGGTTTGCAATTTCAGAAAAACTAGGTGAATTTCCTAAGTAAATAATTTCTGAAGTCTGAATGGGGGGACACCTTCCCACCCTTGCTCCCTCCTTTCCCTTTGACTCCCCCTGCTATCAGGAGATGTGCTCAAATTGCTGCTTGCAGCTCCACCGTGTGCCTCCTGCATCTCCAGTCTCCTCCTGTGCCTGCAGCGTTCTCTGCCTGGTGGGTGCTCAGTGCCCGCTCCCTGGGCACCCACGCTTTAGGAAATGCTGTTCTCTGTTTACCAGGACCTCCGGTTTTTCAGAAGTCATTGACTTCAGCATAAACAGAAGTTGCTTAGTCCCACAGGGTAGAGCTCTGTGTTTGATTATGGGTGGTATATAGAAGCTTCTGAATATCTTGGCTTTCTATACCCCTCTTAAAAGAGATTGTTTCATCTTTATGCAAGTGGTAGGGAACTTTATTTCTCCTTCTTCTCTTACACTGTGCAGCCAACATCCCCTTCATCTGCCTCACCCGGGTACAGGGGAGAAAAGCACCAGGCACGCTTGCTCCTGGGAGGATAATGGCTTATGCAGCAGCACTTGCAGTCCACTAAATATTCATTTTCCTGTGTTTTTTTTTTGTATCTGTATTACAGATATGTAATTCCTATCAGACATGTCAGGTGTTCAGTGTCTCTGGAGACAGCCAAACAGTGGAGGCGGGAGACTCCAGGAATGTAAATGTGTGCTGAGGAAATGTGAGAGTGTTTTCTGTATGCCCCAGTGATCAGAATAGTTCCCTGGGTGCCGCACCCGCACTTCCCTCTCTGCTCCCTCTCTGCTTCTTGTCTGTTGCAGTGGCATCGATGTTACAGTCAGGAAGGAGAGGGCCAGGGCAGTTTTCTTGCAAATCAAGGAAGAGACCTGCAGATGTGAGGTCAGTACCTGCCACCCCTCACCAGGGCACAAAGGGAAGGATTCAGGTTTCTTACCCCCGTGCTATGGATGGGGAAACAAAACTGAGGAACCAAGTGTTTTTGCACTGTTGACTTCTTATGACGGAAACACTCAGTGTGCTGGTGCAGAAGGGTGCAACTCGGAGCCCGAACTGCCCAGCAAACGTGGGAAGGGACTGCAGTGTCACCGACGCCAGGTTGTATGCTCTGACAAAAATGATGCTCTAGACCAAACCAGCTCTGGTTTTGCTCCAGTGCTCCCTTTGGAAAGCAATTCCAGAGCTTCTCTCCTCCTGCGGTTACAAATCTTTCTGTGGTTCGCAGCCTGCATTTATTCATGACTAGTTTATTGTCACTTGTTCTCAAGCCAATGTTGTCCTTTAGCATCAATAGCTCTTCTCTAGTGTTTACCCCTCTGATGTTTTTATAGACAGCAACGCTATCCTCTCTCAGCCTTTGTTTTCCTGCACTAAGCATGCCAGATCTTTTAAATCTCTCTTCTTAAGACAAGCTCTCCATTTTCCAGGACAGTTACCCAAATATCCAAGGTTTTACCCCCAAATACCTCATGTACATTAGTTTGGCTAAAAACCCCACTGTTTTACTGCATTAAAGTCAGGTTCACATATGTGTGTCAGAATCAGTGGCAAATATATGCTTCAGAAAAGGGGATAATTGCGTGAGTGACACACGGAAAGGTCCCTGTGCATGTGAAAGGCGCTGCGGGATGCCGCATGTGGCTGTGCATGCGTGCGGAGGGATGTTGTCAGCCGGATGGTGTGTGCGAGACTCTGAAAAGGATTACTCAGTGTGCGAGGGGGCGTTGTAAGGAGGATTTTGAGGTACGTGACACTGAGAAGGATTAGTCTCTGTGTGAAAAAGTGTGAGCGTGTATAAGAGAGGGAAGATAAGCGAGTGGCTGCGCGTGGCACACGGAGAGAGATTAGCCCATGCATCTGTGAGCGGGTTGATAAGGAGCGCTGTGTGCGAGATCGCCACTGGGAGAAAGCGGGATTTAGCTAATGGAAAGATTTGTGTGTGTGTGTATGTGCACGTGTGCGTGCATCCGGGTGGGACGTGGGGAGAAGGTTGGGGAGGTGTGTAGCAGAGGGGATCTGGACGTGCAGGGAGGGCAGCCTTCACGGGTGCTCATGGCTGTGCCTGTGCTCTCAGCGCCCCAGGGGGTGTTTCTTGGCTGTGTACGTGGCTGTGACAGGGGGACGTGGGGCAAGGACACAAGTAAGGGGCTTCACTGTACCTGTCAGAGCAGGGGAAGGGTTAGTGCCCATGTGGCAGTGGGGAGGAGAAGGCTGATGGCTGGGATGCACTGCGGCACAGGGGGAGCATCACCCCGTGAGCTGGGCAGGACGAAGGGCTTGTGCTGCGCAGAGCAGGGCTTGTCTGGGTGCAGGGTAGATGCATTTTAAGTGTTTTTTGTTTTGTTTTGTTTTGTTTTGTTTTTCTCCAGGGAGACAGGGTCTGGGATTGGCTAGGCTTCCTGCCCACAGCTGAGAGTGAACCCTGGCAAAATTTCATTGACCCCATATTGTACCCCCTCACCTCAGATTTATCTCTGCAGCTCTGCCTGGCTGCCAGCGCTGTGCCTCTTCCAGGTGGAAAGGAAGCTGGCAGCAGTCTTAGAGCAGTTCATGATCCAGGGCAGGGGAGGAGGGTTGATGGCATCCTGACACTTACTTTTTAACATTCTGACTTAACGCTAAAACTTTTTTCCCTTATGCTCTTCCATGGGAAAATCAGGGTGTTATGTTAAAATCACTGACTTCCTACTTTTGATCAAACCTCACTTTTCATTCGGAGGGAAAAAAAAAAGTGTTGAAATTTTCAGCTAGCTTTATTGTCTGCAATATGTCTGAATTGGATCTGTTCCATCGGCATTAGTTTCATCCTAGAGATGCTAAAAGTAAAGCATGCTGAACCCTTTGTGATAAAATGAATTAAAATAGCTGGGGTATTTAGGGTAACTTTTCTTCAAAAAATTGCCCCCTTGCTTGTCCAGCAGACTATTTGAATGTTTGCTTTCTGTTTAATGAAAAATCATCCAAAGCCTGGCCAGTTGCTTTATAGCTTTCAATAAGGTATTTATTTCATAAGGAAGAAGGCTAAAACCGAAGTAGCTGTAGTCTGAGATTCCCCTTGGTGCTAGATGCTGCACAAATATAAGAATATCTCCTGGCTAGAAACTAAGGTAGGAGACATCCGACCAGAAATTGAGTGTTTTTTAGCACCAAAGAAAATTTCCTGTAGAAGCATGTTCCCAAAATACAGAGAAGATTTTCCCTAAAATGGGGTGTTTACGTCTTTCTTAAAGATACTGTGTTCCACCAAAAGGCCTTTCAATGTGATTTCAATAGGACAAATTCTACAGCAAAAGTGGCCACCTTCCCTCCTATATCTTCACGTGGCCAAGACCCACAGTGCGCGTCGCACACACCTCACGGAGCTAACAGGGATAATGACTTCCCTTTGCTCGTCTGGGGACTGGAGGTGGGATGGACTTGCAGTGGCATCCACAGAGGTGCTGGTCTGGGCCATCCCTGCCCCACAGGGAGGGATTTGCTTGGCCCCAAAACCACTGCCCAGCAGCAGCTCTGCTCAAGAGCCACCAGCTGGGCACGCAGCTCTGCGCGGTGCTCAAAGTCAAGCATGGCTATCACGATCAGATAGCCCTTCTGTTTTTTAAAAGGTAAAAAATGATTAAAAAGCTAAAAAATGATTTAAAAGCCAACAAATGATCTCTCTCACCTAGAGAGAGCCAAATGAGGCATTTGGGGGCAATGGTTTTGTTTTGGGATGGTCTCCAGTCTTTCAGGCAAGAGGTCGTGTTTGTCCTTCCTTTTAAAAACCATCAGCCCAGCATGAATTAAAAGGGGGGATGAGGTTGAGCTGGGAGAGGAATTGCAATGGATTTAGTGTTAAAGCCAGTACATGAGCACCATTTCAAAGTGCCCACTCAACAGCTGGTCACAAAATCCCCGAGCCTTGGGTGAGGTGCCAAGTCTGTGTGTGCTTGGAGAGGAGCATCACTCCTCTTGCAGTGCTGCCTTGTCCTGCTGTTAGCACGTTTCCTTCCTCCAAAAGGTGAGAAGAGCAAGCAGGGACGGGGGAGCACCTTGCAGAGCAACCAAAGTCCACTGGGGAATGTGTTTCACTGATGTATTGTGAGCATTCTACTGGAAACACATCATAATGGGCCCATTCTTCACATTGCCCCTTGTCAAAGAGTGCCTTATGCGAGGGCACGTGGGTCTCTCCCCAGAAATGTGTTGCTTTGCACAAGTGTGAGTCTCAGTCTTTCCAGTTGTGAAATGAGGTTAAAAATATTCATGGAGAATAGGCAGCTAGACTCCAGAGAGGTCAAAAACCCTTCCTAACTAAGACTGGGCAGTGTTAAAGAAGGACAAAGAGTTACTGTCTGTGTCCATTCAGGGAGAGAAAGGACAAAGTGACCCAGAAGTTGAAAGCCCATTTTTCTTCCCCGCTCTCTAGAAATAAGTGTCTGTCCCTTGGATCTCAGAATGCTCCTGTACTCACACCCCCTTCTCATCCTTCACACTCTCTTTCATCCTTGTTTTTCCATTTTAAAGCCATGATTGATTTTGAAATTAAATTGGCTTTTCCCCCAACAATGAACCTCAAGCTTGGATCTCTGTTCCCCTTCTCCCTCCCAGCTTTCACATCTCGTCAGGTTTCTGTTATTTCCCATACATTTGCTTTGAAGGATTTTCCAATAAGGATGTTAGGAGTTGTTTTTAAGGGTCTTTTATCACAAATTCCTTTTGGTTTCATGCCTGAGCACGCTTCTGAGGAAGACCTTGGTGACCTATGCTCAAGCAGACGTGAAGCAAGTAGATTTTACAAGCAAGTCACAGCCAACTGCACACACAAATCGGGTCCTGTATCCCTGCAGCCTCATTCAGGAAACATGTTGTGTTTCCCAGATGACAAAACTAGACCACATTTAAGCCCAGTGTAATTCTGTTGGCCTTAATGTAGTTACCAGGGGGACTGTAATGCAGACAACTTTTCTACACTGAAATAAAAGTTTTCTTAGCTATCTTATTTTGCTCCTGTATAGACTATTCTTTCCAAGCAGACAGAAAGTGGATGATTTTTGTCATTACTCCCCTCCTTGCATAAGAGATTTAAGAATGAAGCTCACACGATGGTGCAAGTGTGTTATAGCCACACATTTACAGCTGCACCATCAAGCTTACGAAGTGTACATGCACAAAGGACTTCTGACAGGCAAACCTGCCCCACAGTGCATCCCAATTCTTCTGGTCTAGACCTGCTTTGCAGGCAATGCCTTGAAAGCGTCAGACCTCTGAGTGCACTGATAAAAGTTGTCACAGAAGACAGCCTGTGTAACTCATGGTATATGTGAGTTAAGGCCCAATTTTCAAAGGTGGCATGCACCATATGGCTTCCTTATGTGCCTTGATCCCAAATCACCTTAAGATAATTCCAATGTTTCTTTAAAGAGACATGGAAGTCAACTAAGTCATTTAAGCACATTTCAGAAATGCTACTGAGGCTCTCCACTGACACCACTCTACTGTCAGGACTAGCAGAACAGGGGAATGATCACACCAAATGCTTAGGAAATATGACTGCAGATGTTCTCTGCCATGTTAAATATAGGCATCCAAAAATAATTTCTCTCACAGGGAAATTAATCTTTTCTCTAACAGGAGGGTCAGGAGCTCAAATTGAAGGCTACACACTCTTCCCTGCCACGTTCAGCACCTAAAGTGGGTTGCAGTACAGAAAGAAAAAAAACCACAGCCCTCACCTGTTTAGCTAGGGCAATCCCAAAGGTGTAAATCACAGGCTTTTACATTGCACCCCTGGCTTCATGTGCATGTCCAGAGACAGAGGAATCTGCCCCAGGGATGTTTCTTTTCGCCTTGTTCCTTCCAGACCAAGTCTTTGTTAAGGTTTTGCCCACTGGTGACAGCAGTTTCTGTCCTGGCAACCTTCTCTTGTAGATGACAGTTCCACCTGTCTTTCCTGTTGGAGGCTTCTGGAATAAATGGTGCCTTAATTAGGTTAATTACACATTTAGTCATCCATGTGCCTACTTTGCATGTACCATTAGAGTCCATTACACAGTGTAGTTTCACCAGTTTTCCTTGTGGGAAGCAAATTTTACACCTGATGTCTTGAAGATTTCCATGGCTCAGTTGTCTTGTGCAATATTGGTCAAATCCAGGGACTGTTTCCACTCATTGAAATGATGGTGCTCCTGGTGTCTCTCTGTTCAAGGCCTGCCCAACGCAGAGTGGCCAGTGACTCTGATTTCACAGACAAATGTATTTTATTAGAGGCATCTCCCTGCAGTGTCAACAGAAGGCTTGTACAACATCCGGTGAATAGTGAAAAGAGTCTCTCTGATGCGTGTGAAAAGTGGTACAAATTAGCATCCTTCAGCCTCCTGCTGCTTTTCTGTCTAAATAATATTGTACAGGCAAAGTTTCTGCTGAGAAGCAGTGGGGTTTTCTCAGTAGCTGCCTAAATCATGTCATACCCTTTGGTTTGTACTGAGTAACTGCTTGAGACAGAAGCTGCATCTGTATGTGCAGTGCCACTGCTCCCAAATGATGAATGACCCTAAGTTTATAACAACTTTACTTCCCATGCTCTGGCTGGCCTCCCCACAATTTGCATTTATGCAGAATGTTTTACATGATCTCTCTTGCTCTCTGCAGCTCACTGGAGAGCCTTTTGCTTCAGGAACTTAAAAACTCTCCCAGAATGGAAATCAGTAGAGGAGGAAAGGTGCTGTTTTTATATAACTAAACATGTCAGCAGGAGATCTAAACGTTTTCTTAATGCTAGGGATGCTCCCCCATTCTTCTCCCCATGACATATGTCCCGTTTTTCCAAACTATTTTTTCAGTCCTACTGGCAGTATAGGATGTTCAGGAAAACTGAGATGCTCCTGGTATCTTCACTGGCCTCATTGTAGACAAGATGGCTTAGTATTTTTACTAGCAGAAATCTTTTCTGTGAACACGAGTCCCTGTAAGTGAAACATCTAGTAGAGACACCTTTCACAAAGTTATTGTCTCTTTAGGATAAGCTATAATAATGCTTTGTGCCTAAGAATTTGATGCCACCTGCTATTAACATTAATGGCGATTGGTTGTCCAAGGGTTTTCTAGTCAAAAAGTTTTCATCCAAGGTGGTTTTATGTAATTGGTGATGTGTTCAGCAGCTGCTTCCACATCCTGGTGTTTTCCTCGGTTTCATGACATTCATTTCCGTGCTGGACCAGCTTGTTACTAAAGGTGATCTTTATGGATCCAAGTGCAGGTTCAGGAGAAGATTGCAGCTGTAAAAGGCCCCTCTGACATGCTGGTAAAATGACAGATTTTACCCACGGGCAGAGAGTGGAGTTCCCCAGCTGCCCCTTCCCCACTATTTGCACCGCTTAGCGGGACAGACGCCTTCACATCCTGCAAGAGGGAAGCTGCCCTCTACAGCTGGTTGCAATCCCAGTTTAACAAGTATCACCTCTCTGCGGAAGCTCCATCTGGGCACGTTAGCTAGCTGAGCTCCATGTAAACTGTTTGTTCCACCACCCACAAGAAGCCATTCGCACAGAAGCTTCACCAGAGACCATAAAATCACAAACCATAGGTCCAGATCTTGCCATCTGTCACAGTTCTGCATTCCTGCTCCCCAGACAACACAGTCTCCCACCAGGTTTAAAAGATCCCAGGCTTAAACTTGTTTGTTTGGGATTTTCAAAAAACCTGGTGCTCAGAGGCACTGCAGAAATAAAAATCTGGTAGCTATTATCATTTATTGCCCTTGCAACGCAGACAGGATTAAAGCTGTTCTAATGACAGGGAAGAAATAGTAATATTCCCCCTGACATTAAATAGGCCTGAAGAAAGCTATGAGCACAATGGAATGGAACATTAATGTGAAAAGGAAAAATAAAAACCCTACAACAAATGACTATAGCAAAGAACCACCAAGGGAGGCACTTAAACCCACAAAAGCCAGCACTCTCCGATGTCAAAGGATCTTGTCATTCTGCACCTAACTCAGCCCTTGCTGCGGTATTAAATGGGGTTTCAAAACCATTTATGCTTTGGCAGACCTTAGGTGAATACAATATACAACCAGGTAATACAAAAGGGTTATGCTCTGGAGACTTAACCCTTACATACCGAATATAGTTCATTGGGTTTGTACTTCTGCCACTTCTCTTTTCAGAAGACTGTAATGGATCCAGTTATTGCAGAAAAGATGGCAGTTTTGGAGCATTGCTGGCACATGTAGGTTTTGGAGCATCTGCTTTGCTAGCTCAGCAGATACCTGTAATGTTGCCTTGAAAATTTATAGAAAACATGAATGTTTATAAATAACGTGTCAGGCAGCTGGTGGGTTTAAGTACTGCTTCTCAATTCGGTCCCCCAAGGACAAGATGCTCTGTCAGGTATGTGAGAGGGTTTTTTTGAAGAATGCTTTCTCCTGGATAAGTACAAGATCTTCCGTCTTTGCCCGGACCAGTGAGACTATTCCTGTGGAGAGGTGAGCTTGGCAGGGCTTTCCTGCTCACAATGAACCCTATGCTTTTTATCTGCTGCCTTTTATTTTTAAATGAGCAGGGAGTCAAATAATGTCAGAAAGGCCAACAATAGATTACCGCAAGAGGGAAACATCTTGTGTGCCCTCTGACAGCCTGCATCAGCCAGCCTCCCTCATAGACTGGAAGATATTTTAAGGCAGAACACATACAAGGCATCATCACTACTGAAAAGATGAATCGGGTTAGGGAAAATTCCCCTGATTCGCAGTTTAGGTCCCTCCTTACCCTTTGCTTTACTTTCTGTTCTTAGCCAGCCATACTATTTCTCTCCTCTCTGCTGGGAAGGTAATCCTCTACTCCGAGGAAGCTATTCAGTGGCTTTCTTTATTGTTATTTAACATGTTTATATTACAGTACCTCACAGAGGCCTCATACCATTGTGCCAGGAATCCTACAAACATACAGAGCAACAGGTGCATCTGTAGCAGGCACCTATATGTGAGGGATACAGGGTAGGTGTAATTCTGAGCCAATTAGAATTAATAATAATGTCCACGCTTCCTATGTAGGAGTACAGGATACAGTATATCCCTGTGTTTCTTTGAAGGAAACACTCCCAGTGAATTTAAAAAGGACCTTGTTTAGGATTTTTCTTATCAATTTAAGACATCACTACCAGGAAAGGGGGTCAATATTTAAGGAAATATAATAATCTCTTTTCATATGCATCCAAAGCAGGTATTAAAAGCTGGGTACACCAGGACCATGCCCAGCATGACCTTACAGAGTTTAGCACTGCCTTTGCCTGGCTGCAGCTGACCATGTAGGCTGCAGAGCATTAGGGGTCTGACACTGTGACCAAGAAACCCAGTGCTTGTATCTGAGTAAAGATTGCCCAGGAAGCATTTGGGAGCATGGAACTCTCATTGCAGAAGATGTGCACACGTGTATGTGTGTTCTGTCATGTTCTTTGGCTGCTTTGAAAAAGAAAAAGATGGAGTGTTAATAAATGAAGTTGTTATTTTCCAGTCTGTTATCAAGAAAGCCTTAAAATTAGTTGTGTTAGTTCAGTTGCATGCAAGGATAAGGTTTTATGCACTGTAGCACAAAACAATTAAAAGTTGGACATGTAGAAGCAGGAGTGGAAAAAAATTAAGGCAGAGAGAATGGAGAAGGGATTATAGGTGCTCACGTCTGGCTGCATGGGGAAAAGCAGGCTTCAGGCATGAGACTGCATCATTGCTGCCGTGAGAACATTTGTGTGTAGTTGTCCAGACTCTGTGCAACTTGTCATTCTCAAGCAGGTATACGCTCTCAGTACGTGTCTTGCATCTTGCTAGTGGAAGCACAGCGTCTGGGAAAGGAAGTGTTGAAAGCCACTGTGAGAACTATAGAAGCAGAAAGGAGAGGTTCGTATGTATGCAGGTCAGAACTCAGCACTTCCAAACGTTGGCTGAGATCCCAAAGCAGGCACAGAAGGTACCGCATGTAGACCCAGGGCTGGAGGAGGTCTGCTGGGCCACCTGGTCACACGCAGTCACTGATAACCAGAGGAGACCTTCCCACTCAGACCTGCTCTCCAAGTACAGCTGTTCCGATTGCCCGCCTTGCTGATAAATGAATTTTCATGTCTCTGCATAGAAATAACCCTGTTGAAAGTTAGTGTGTTCTTCAGTCACTTGCCAAATCATGAATTTGGTCCCGATGATGTAATTTACAGTGGCCCAAAAAAGGTAGGTTAATCATATGATTAAAAATGATTAAAAATGGCCAAAGGCTCACAAGGTGTGATCATAACAGAAAATTAAAAGATATTGAGCTGATGGGCCAGGTAGAGAGGCTGATACAGAACTGCAGCTAAAGGTGATCTTGATTACTATCTTCATTACAAACCTAGAAGAAGGAGTATGTATATCATAACTGAATTCCATACCTGTAGCAGACTTCAGGGAAGGGCTAAAGGAAACATTGTTATGAACAGGAAATAATCCTAAAAAAATGGAGACAATACAGCTGGGAAAATTTATCTAGACACTTTTCTCAGTTGGAGGCAACATCGTGAATCTCAGGAATGCCACAAGGAACACATCAGAGACTAAGAGATCAGTTTGACTTCCAAACTGGCACATCTGCAAAAAAACAGACCAGAGAAAATTTGGGAGTATCTATGCACGTATTTTATGAAGCAGGGGACATGGGACCAAAATGATTATTAATGGCATGAAAATTAAGAATGGAGTTGTGTAGGTAGATGTTAAAAACCTCCTTCCCCACTGGAGTTAAACATTAAGTTTGGAATTGCTTTTCCAGACAATGTCCGTAGTCTAGCTTTCTCATTGCAACCTGTAGCCAGTTTCAAGGCAGACATTTACAAAATCCTCATCAAAACCTGAGGCTTGCACTGAAGACAGTCACAGGCTTAATGTCTAGAAAAACTGCCCTAAACAGATATAATGCATTAGGGACAGAAAAGAAGCTATTGAGACAAAATGCATTTCATCTGCCGTGAGCTCTTCTTTATGTGACGCATTTGCTTTCTGCTACTGCTCATCTCCCACCCCTCACCCCCACTCCCATCTTTTTATGCTGTTTTAATAATTCATCTCTTACAGACTGGAATTAAATGTTGTGCTGACCTAAGAGCCAGTGTGCCATGTACCGTATTAACATGCTATGGTTTTGGTGCTTTGTTCTTTTCCTCTGTTGTTGTTCATGCTTCGCAGCAGAAAGCTACACTGTGCTATTGTAGTTAGATTTCCTAGTATAGCACTATTTGCAGAAGGACCAATATAATACAAAAGGCCATCTAATGAAGCAGCAGAAGCAAAATTAGCTCAACCCTCATCCCTCACCTCCTTTTATAATATAGCTGTCACTTTTCCATTTGTAGTAATCTTGCTTTAATATTTATGACTGTGCTTCAGACATGAAGATTTCAGTGAGGATGAATTTTTGGATTTCTTTTTCATTGTAGGGGGTTAGGTGAGAGCAGGATAGCTGGTCTTCCAGAGCCCGTGGGGCCTATAGCAACTTCCATCTGCAGCTGGGGGCCCCATGAGCCATCACACCCCACCTTTGCGAGCCACAGGGGAGGTCAAGGTGAGGGTTGCGAGCAGGAGATAGCAGCTGGTTTTGCAGAGCTTCTGCTTCTTCAAGGCAACCCAGCGTGGCCGCCATCTTCTGCTTGCTTCTTTCTGGACATGGCATAAAGCCGGACTGCCCAATAGCCCTGCTGCCAGCAGTTCTGGCATGTGTGTCAGTGTCAAACTGCTCAAAAGCTACAGGTGGGCTATCCCTGGCCTCTGGGGAGCAGATGTACTTTCCATTAAGTAAATATGATGAGTTTTCATGACATAGTTTGCCAGAAAGGGGTCTTAGAAGACTGTATCCCAGCTGAGTTTGCTTGCCATGGTTTGACAACTGGCTGTACCCCAGAAATGAGCCAGACTGGTATGTAGGGAATGATAATCGCTTTTAAGAAACTCCCCTTTTAAAAATGATGCAAGGTGGAAAGGTCAGATCTTCTATTAGAGCCGAAAGATGCAGAGCTGTTTGCAGACACAAAGCCTTTCTGCTTGTCTATGTCTCTTCTGTTTTTAAAAAAAATATGAACACAGGGACTGCTGTAGAAAGTATGTGGCTTTGGTATGGGACACTGGAGATGATGAAGGCAGTAGACAAAATGAACCTTACACATCATGAGAGCATGGCATCATGCTCAGAGCTCAGAATACAGTCTTATTTTGGGACTATACAACCGTATAGCAAGAGACAGTCTCTGACCCCAGGGACTGGAACAGATGGGGCTCAGAGGAAGGCAGTCCTTCCTGCACCTTACAGGCAAAGATCCAAGTCACCATTAGGTAGCAAACCTGAAACAGAGCTGGCACTGAACCCGTTTCCCCTTACATATAATCTAATCTGCTAACCACAGGGCTCCCATTAGCCAAGCTGTCCCTATTAGAATAACCTAATTCTAACTGCAGAAGGAATGTGCCTTTGCAAAGCGCAAGCGCTGCTTGAGATGGGCATCAGGTCCTTTCCAGTGGTGTCCCTATTCTCTTCCCATGGGTTAGCCATCATTTGAAAGCTACCCAGAAAAGACAGCTTTCAAATGACATTTTATTTAAGGCAACAGCGAAGTCTATGGCTCCAAAAGTCCCAGGTCACAGGAGTTACATGCCTGTATCTCCTCTGGATATTTGTCCAGGGCCTGTTAAAAGACCCTAACGTGTAATCTTTATTCATATTAAAAGTGACACTATTGTTTAGAAATTGATTAAGTATTGACTGGAAACCCCTCAATATGTTTAATGCTTAATTTTCTACGATTCAATAAAATGATAGCAGTCCCCGAAGTAACTATATGTTTTAAAACAAGCAAAGCAAACAGGGAAAGTCTTGACAAACACCTTGACTTTCCTTCTTCCCTTTTTTTCAACAAGTTCAGTGACCTAGTTAAGACCTCTGATATTTACGTTTTCTCTTCTGTTTTGTGGTTTTGTTGGGTAAGAACTAAGTTTCAAGGCTGTAGTAGAAAAAGTAAAAGAGGTTTCAAGATGTGAAGTACAGGAGTGGAAAGGCAATGATTTTCAGCTGGTCCCTTTAATAGAGAGGTTAAAGTCAACTTCAGATTCCCTTGGCCACATCTTCTACCACCACGACCGTAATTCAAAAGCACACTAAATGATTGAGAGTCATGAGGAAAGATTTGTTGCCATGTTAATTTTTGTTAAAAAATTACAAGCATACAAGAAAGAAGCATCCCAAATCCAGTTTGATTCAAGGAAAACATCATTTGCAGCCAGGCAAACTATGACTTATTTGTCAGCCTGGTAAACTTAACTAAAAAAAAATTGAAGCTCTAAGCATAAACAGTGATGAGCAGCTCTTCAGTCAGATTATTGTTTAAATGCAAAGGAAGGAAAGCAGATCTTGATGTAGAAATCAGCAGTGCCTTGCAGCTTCCAACATGGTCAGAGCAGCAGTGCAGGAAAATGATGGAAGGGACCACACTTCTGTGTCTTTTACATATTTGAAAGAGAAACATATATTTCTTGTGATATCACATCAGCCCAATTTGCAGTTGATTGAATATATGGGACATATCTGCTGTCAGCTAAATACATGCATAGAGCGATGGGGGAGTGTAGAATCTGTTTGGCTTTCCCCTGCCTGAAAAATCTGTGGGAACATGCTGTCGTTGGGATGTGCTGAAGAGATGCGCTCTGGCACCTACGCCACACTGGAGAACTGTGAGGACAAACATTTGGGAGGAAAGCTGAGCTGATCCTAATAGAAGCAGACACTAGTGCTCTTTCATCGAAATTCCACCGGCTTTGCCAACCTGATGTCAGGTTCTCCATCACCGTGTGAGGGTCGCCTCTAGACAGGGCATGCTAAAAATAAATTACACATGCACATCCCCTCCTCTTTCCCACACATGCACACAAATACTCCAAGTGAGCAAAGAAAAGCATGTGAGAACTGCTCCTTGACACCACTACTGTCAATGAATTCATTTTGCTGCAAGTGAAGTTCTGGACAAGTGAGGATTTTGCCTCTGTGTCCCAGGAGTTTGGGCAAATGCTTAGGTGGGGGCTACAGGTATTGTAGGGCTAGTATTTAATAGCTCACAGAGGACAGTAGATTGAGCTGATTATTTTATTTTCCTCAAAGTCTGGCCACACTTTTCTTGAGATTTTTAGAAAACATCTGTTAATTTGGTTTCTGGAGTAACTGCAAGTACTTGTGTGTGTTGGATTGGGTGGTTTCAAAGATCTCTCACACTAAATTTCCAAATTGCCCTTTTCTTTAGCTGCCTGATTGGGCCATGGAGAGGCGTTTGTTCAAAATTCTCACAACATTTGCAGCTGAGCATTACAGAAGTGGTTTGCCAGGACATGGTGCAGAGTCTTTCCTCCTAGAGGCTCATCTGATGTGACATCCTCCTGGGTCGGGAAGGGCTCTGAGGTCTGGCAGGGACCATCTGTTTTTTTTTGCCTCCTTCTGCAACAGAGACCATGAATCGTTTGTGGGGAACATCTGGGGATATTTCATCTAATCAGTTTTTTTACTGCTGTTGTTGCTTTGGGTATTAGCACTGTCTCTGCTGTTCCTGTTCTCTGACAGAGGCACACAGCAGTTGAGTCTCCTGAGAGCTTAAATGCCTTCAACTAAACCATATTATTGACTCCCTTCAGGGATAACTGGGTGAAACTTAATGGTCCATGAGATACAAGAAGTCAGTAGAAGTGATCTAATGTCCCCTTCTAGTCTTAAACCCAGTGAAATGGTGAAAATTCTGTTTCTAAAGGAAATGGCAGATGAGCAGTTGCCAGGATCTCCTACCAGGCTTCTCCAGCTGCGTCCATGGGAAGCAGTTCCCTTTTTGCACTCCTGTTTGCAGATTCTCAGCAGAATTGCACCATTCTCACTCCTGGAAACCAAATTCTCATCTCCATCCTTCTGTGCAGCCCTTTTGCCTTTTTTCCTTCCTCGAATCCCAAGACTGTTTCAGCCCCTCTTTGTTGTAACCATTTCTGAGAGAAACTTTTTGGTTTCCCTTCTGCTTTTTCAAAATTCATATAAGAGATCCATTATACCTGTCATCTGCCTCTCATGGGAGTCAGATCAAACCTTCATTTTCAAAATATCCCTGGTCCTCCTGAATGCAGAAATCAGTCTTGTGCATCTACTCTCTCCCTGACCGCTTGAGAAGTTTAGCCAAATAAAGTCTCCCAGAAATGTGTATAGACTCAAAGCATCTCTTTTGCTTTCCTCTTCTGCAGTGGAAATGTGCAATTTAAAGTACTGGGCATGTATTTTTCTTTTTCTTAGAAGCATTTGCAAAGGTGGCCATAGCTGCCTCTCTTCAGCTGCTAGGTAGGTGTCCCATCCTGCTTTCAGTAAAATCAGTGTTTCCTCTCAGATTTAAATGCTTTACCTTGAATATTTCCATATGAAAAGAGAAGCTAGAGAGAAATCATAGGACTAGAAGTCCTACAGCCTGGGGATTTCAAGCATGACTGAAGCATGCGTGTTTTTCCCCGTCGGAATTCAAGGGCACAGCAGCTCCACAATGGCTACGTTTCCCCGGAGGGAGAGGGGAGGCCTCCTCTGTCTCACTCTACCACATCAGTCACTCTTTAACTAGGTACCAGGAATCTTACAATGTTATTTTGATTTCTACTGTAAGTAGCAGTGTTTTGGGAATGGTCTGAGGAGCTCTTGCCTCACCTGCTTGCAACAGGCACGGCGGAGTTGTGTCCAAAGAGCAGCTGGTTGTCACTGGGTTGTCTTTCCAGCATAACCAGGTGACAGTCAAGTTAATGAATCTGCTTTTACCTGATTTTGTCTGTGGAATGATACTCTGGAAAAAAAGCTAGGGAGCCATCCCAGAATGCCTCAGTGAGAGATCCTTTGCCTGGAGAATGAGGGATCTGGGATGCCAGTGGTGCTTGGTGCAGCACATGCCAGGAATGTCCCATCCAGAAGACCCAACCAGATCAATTATGCAAGGCTGATCGGGACAGATATGGTTGTACTCACCATGGTTATCAATCATTATGAACTATATTTTCTGAGGGTTTGTTAAGAGGAAATCCTTCTGTAATTAACTACGAATTCACTGTGAGATGACAGCATAGTTACAGCCCAGAATAAATATTCTCTGTCCTTTCCATTTGTGCAGCCCAGAGGCCAAGAGTAGCACATGCAAATCACCACAAATGTCTGCATTTGCGTCCAAGTAAACACTCTTCACTCATGCTTACATCCTTGGTTATGCAATTATGCTGTTGAATACTCCCAGTTTCCCGCCTACAGGAATGAGCTTCAGAGGCTGAACTGTCCAAATTCAGCTGTGAGAGTTAGTTACCAGGTTGATTGCAACTCTGCTCTCTAAGAAGAGCCAGCCTGTGGCCATCTCGCTGTTAACAGGTAGTTAGCATGAGGTTTGCAAAGTGTTATCACTAGCCAGTTGACCAGAAGAGCTCGACTTCTTAGGCTTTTCATCCCAGTATGATCTTTATCCCTGTTATGTTTCTTAAACTTTTTAGAAAGGCATCAGAGACCTGTGACAGCTGAGGAACTGGTAAGCTTCCTCCCTGTTGGGAAAACAAAGAGTAGTTTACAATATTTGCTTCCTCTAGTTCAGTTTTACAATAGTTAGGAGAATTTTATTAGGAAGCTGCAGAGCAATCAAATCAGAACGAAATTATTAATAAATTAGCTTAATAAAACAATTAAAGCAAATATGAAGAAACTCCAACTACCTCTGTGCAGTAAATAAATTAGCAGTAACCTCTTTTTTGTTGTACTGGGTTAATACACTTGGCATATCTGTAATTTAAAACAGTCCTGAGATTTAAACCATTTTGCAGCCACTGCTTTTACATTATGCCAAGTTCCATCTGAGAAAAGTGGCTGCAGTTCTCCTGCTCTTCATTTTTCAAGATTAATGGACACAACAGTTTCTTTGTCATTCCTAGGGTGATAACCCTCAGCAAGTCTTTTTTTTTTCCAAAATATCTGCCTTGTCCGCAGCCCCTCACGGTCTGAAAATACAAAGTGAGCTCAGGTTCTTTCCAAACATACTAATGATAAAGACTGTTCGTTCTCCCAGTCGTCTTTGGTGCAATCTGTTTCAAACGCTGGGATTGATGAGTGTCTCAGAACAGTGTAGGAGGGCTGCCTGAGCGTGACTGAGCCACAGAGTTAAAAAAAAAAAAATCTGAAAAATAATAGATTCATTTCAAATAGAAAATAAAATTCAAGGAAGCCATGGCTTGCCTAAAACAAAAAGCAAGCCAGCCAAGTTTCTTGTCTGGATTATTAATTGTGCTGGATTTTTCAGCTGCCCCAAGAATGTCACTTTAATCATTCAGTGAATCTGAAGCCTGGGTCTCCAGAGATCATGTTCTGATCTCTCACATATGGTATATCGCACTGTTCATTAGACCCACTGGTCCAGTCACATGGAAACGACGTTCAGACTATTTCTATCTGTATCTGCTAGTTTTCTTCCTGAATGTGTCAGTTGCATGATGAGGGCAGTGACTCCAGCTGATACAGACACAATTGCTGATTGCAAAGAGAGACACTGCTGTGAAAATGAAGAGAAGAGGGTTTCATTTCTACCATGGTTTAGGCTTCATGAAAAGTCCCTGTCCTGCAGAAATACAAATTCCCTTGGGGGAGGAGGGTGCTGAGGTATTTGAGATCACGGACAGTGGGCAGTGGAATGCGGATGGATAACCCTGGGGACACACTGCTGGGCTGGGATGACCCAAACGCGGGCTTCTTCCAAGAGGAAGGAAAAATGCTCACCAGTGTCACAAGATACAGTTCTCAGTTCTCAACACTCTTTGCTGTTTCAAAAATCTGGCAGCTGGAATTTGAAATATCTGGGAGCTGAGAGTTGCTTTGCACAGTGGGAAGCAGGATTTCTTGCTCTTCCCTCTGAATATTTGATGCTGGCAGTAGAGGAGTGAGAAACAAGGTTATCTTATCCAGGATGGCTGTAATCCGGTCAGGGTTGACTTCTGGTCCTCACTGGAGAGACAGGGCTTGGAGAGAGCCCAGCAAAGTATGGAGCAAGCTCATATTTAGGAGCCTGCCTCCAGCCACACGTGCAGAAGAGTCAGTACTGGTGCCTACCAGCAGAAACCAGGTCAAGGGATTCCCAAACAGCACAGAGCGCTTGCCAGGGGACCCCAAAATGTCACATCCAACTTCTCACCCTGCACTCTATCGGGTGAGCCAGGGAGTGGGGTGTGAAATGTTGAGTCAGTATAAATGTCACAGCCAAAGGTCTTCAGAGTCAGAGTGACAACAGGAGGAGACACTAGTGCCAGGAGTTCTGACACAGGGAAAACGCTGTCACTGCCACCACCTCCAGCTTGGAGATTTATTGATAGTAAATTGGGATGTGCCATAAACAGGGGTGATATTAAATGAGTCTGACTGTCTCAGGGACTAAGTTTTACAACCCGAAGTGTGAGCTTTCTCTCCCTCACTGAGATCCTGAGGCATTTTTCCAGCAGCTCCCACGATCTCATTAAGTGCTCTCCCGAGGAGGGCTCTGACCTGAGAGAGCCCTCCCTGCGCAGCACGCTGCTAACTGCTGAGATCAGATGCAAATATCCGCTGCAGGACGTAGTGTGCACCCTCTGAGCTTGGTCATGGAGACCTCCTGGGCCACCACCATTACCTCACCAGGTCCA
Source organism: Anseranas semipalmata (assembly GCA_013399115.1). Taxonomy (NCBI): domain Eukaryota; kingdom Metazoa; phylum Chordata; class Aves; order Anseriformes; family Anseranatidae; genus Anseranas; species Anseranas semipalmata. Next base: position 581,303 of record VXAA01007081.1, read on the forward strand.
CCACCTTCTCCACCATGGCTTTGGAGGAAAACAGAAATTGCCACTCAGGTCCTCAGGTCCCATTGCACTTCTGGTATCAGAGGATCTGACCTCAGTGCCACCAGCTCCACAAATCTCACTGTAGCTGTCATATGACTGCTGAACCTAGGTGATCCTTTGTTGAGTTGCCCTCTCAGGGTGGTCTCAGCTTCTGAGGCCAAACCCATGGTTTCCTCCTGGAGTCATTGGCCACAAAGGGCTGTGCTGTCATGCAAATGCTTTCTTTCTGCTCCATGAATGCATCTGGGACTGTGATAGCAAGATCTAGCTGTAGTCTTTCTCCTCCATAATAAAGCAGCTCCAGGGGCCAGACATCTGCCATGCCATGGCTTGGTGAGCCACCACATTTTTCTTCTCGGGGTTCCCTTGTTCAGATAATACACTTTTTCCCAGAAGTGGCAAAATCCTCAGCAGAGCCATGGAGATGCACACTCCAATGTCCCTTCTGCCTATCAGAGGTGAAGCAGGTCTCTGGAGCTTAAGGGCAGAGCACCCCATGGCCACAAGCCCTGATCTTCATGTGGCACAGGTTGCATTCACCAACCCACGGGGCTCAGGGAAAGTGATTTAGTCCAGACAGGCTGCAGCTTATCTTAGGGAAAATATTTATTTTGATGGCATCCCTGACGAACCTTCATGCCCTTCTGCTCTCATGACATTTCTCTTTGCTCCCGCAGTCTGCTCACAGTTCTCCAAGGGCGTCTATGCCATCTTCGGTTTTTATGAGAGGAGGACTGTCAACATGCTCACATCTTTCTGCGGGGCTCTCCACGTCTGCTTCATAACGCCCAGCTTCCCTGTTGAAACGTCCAACCAATTTGTTCTCCAGCTTCGCCCAGAGCTCCAGGATGCCCTCATCAGTGTCATCGAACACTACAGCTGGCAGAAGTTTGTGTACATTTATGATGCTGACCGGGGTAAGTCACAAGTACCCCAGGAGAATTGCTGTGCAATTAAATGTAGTGGTGTAGGTAGAGCTTTTGGCTCAAGAAGATCCCTTACTACAGGCTGCTGGAGACTGAGAGGGTGGCTAAAGGAAGGGACGACCTATGCCTTCCCTGTTTTTTATACTTTTTCTAAATATCCATTACTGACCATTGCTGAGGGTGGGACATTGATCTAGATAAAGCGTTAGTCTGAACCAATACCTCTGGGTTCTTAGAATCAGACCTGAACCCAGCAACACAAGGCAAATATTTCACGTTTAAGAGTTAGGAGTTTCAAATGGCAAAATTGTTTATATTGAATAGGTCCCATTTTCAAGTCTGTCCAACTCAAGACCACTGAGTCCTGCATTTATGAATGTAAATCAACAGCTGCTAAGGTCTCACCTGAGCCCACATCCCATAATGATACCTGTGTATGTTTGCGGTGGTAGTTTGAAAAACACCAAGTTCCCTGTGTTAGTGAGTGTTAGTTGTCTGCTTAAAATAACAAAAGCCTTTGTTGGGTTCTTGGAAGATACTGTCTAACTTTCTAAACCATGAACAAGGCTAGTGAGTCATTGCTTTGTGATTCAGTTTCCCCAGCTCTCAGATGCCTCTAAAGCTTGGAGGCCCAGAGCAAAGCAGATTTGTGAAGGACAGCGCAGAGGTAAGGTCATTCACAGCTCTGTCCTGGAAGTTATCATAAGCCATTGTAGGGACAGGATGATGGTGAGAGACAAGGATGTAATGTAAAAGCATCCCACACAGCTTTCTGTGGTCTCAAGGGATGGGCACGCTCAATATCCCAATAGGACTGCAGTAGACAGGGTTGTCTAGCGGACTCCAGAACAGTGCTGTCTATGTGCATCTCTTCTGGAAAGCTGTGCATGTAATTTAGGCAAGATCCTTTTAAAAATAATGAAGTTTTCCGATGAGGTGCTGCAAGGAGAGACAGAGACGATGAATATGATTGTGTATTGTGATTGCTGAGGGAGTCCCTAACCCTAGGAGCACAGAGGCTAAACAGATCAAAGATGAGAAAGGAACTATGGCCCAGAGAAATTAAGTGATTTGGGTAGTGGCAAAAAAGAAGACAGGGATTAGAGCTCTTATCTGAATCCCACAGCAGGGCCTGATCAACGAGACTGATCTGCCGAGTACAAAAGAAAACTAGGCCTGGAATCATCCTGTTTTCCTGTGCTAGGACAGAAAAGGCAGGAGCCATTAATTCTAGGCCAGCTGTGTGGGGGCAAAATACTAGACTATTATCTGTTTGTTCTCATTCTACTGTGCTCTTGCAATGCTATATCCAACCCACTTTTGGGACAGCTACGCAGGCTGTCAGAAGGATGGAAAAATGCCATTGCACAACTACACCTTGGTTCTCCCTCTATTGTCCTCTTCCCCCTCTCTTCCCATCACAGGGTTGTCAGTCCTACAGAAAGTACTGGACACTGCAGCTGAGAAGAACTGGCAGGTGACAGCTGTCAACATCCTGACAACAACAGAAGAGGGCTACCGCATGCTTTTCCAGGAGCTGGAGAAGAAGAAGGAAAGACTGGTGGTGGTGGACTGTGAATCTGAGCGGCTGAACATCATCCTTAGCAAGGTTGTGTCAGTGTGGGTCTTCTGGGAGGGGCCTGCATGCAGGATGGGAAGGGTTGTTTCTCCTGGAGAAGTTTTTCTCCTCATTCTTGTCTGATCCATGTCTCATTGCAGCTCATCATGGATGTGGTGTGTGAGCGTCGGAGGTATTTTTCCTTTGTGTTACATTGGAAAGTGTAAAGCTGTATAAGTTCTAGGAGCTCCTGTGTATTCATGCTGAGTGAGCTCTGCTGCTCCATGTTCCTTAGTTGTCTGACTTCTCTTCTGAGTACTTTAACTCCCCTTACTCCCCAGTGAGTTTGCTTTGTGCTAACTCCTCCAAGCAGTGTGCACAAGATGTGGCATGTTCTTATTCTGCTGAGTTTTCTCATGTTTTCCCACCCCCTGGGAATTGGAGTGGAAGTGTGAATTGGCACTGCCAGACTCCTGGTCCTCCAGACTCCATGTGCTGCTCCAAATTCTCACAACCAGTGCCAGCAGGAAAGAGATGGAGAGGCTTTGTGGCACACCTGTGGTGTCCTTAGGAGCACTGTCTGCAGACCAGGCTGGAGCCCAGCATTGTCCCAAGGCATCCAGCCTGCAGCAGGATCAGATGTTCCCAGCTCCCATAATGTCTTGAAACAAGAGAAACTGGTTCATTCCCAGCTATCTTCTGACTGTTTTGTCAGCTCAAGGCCAACAGTGTGATACTGCCATGAGGCAGACAGGATATGCAACAGGTTGCATGCCCTGCCTTACTCATCGTCAGTCTAGATAGATCACCCAGTATTACAGACCCAATTGTTTCCCATCTTCTTCCCTCCATGTGTCTCTTAATGCTTTCCCTAAGTCCTGGATATGGACTTCTGCAGACCAGAGACCAATGCAAGCTCATGGGCAAGCCCACTCTTGCAGGGTTTTGTGTCCCCTCTTCAACTCCAGCCACATCTTGCCCTCTCACACCTGCAGCCAAGGTCTTCCCACTGCTGCAAATCCCATCCCACATGGTTTAGAAAGAGCCCAGCAGTGCCAAGCAGCCAGTGCGCTCTGCGTCCCGCCATCATAGTTTTTATAACCAGCTCACTTACCTCGTGCTTCACACATTGCTTTGTCTAAGCTACCTGTCATCTCCCATGTCACACTTCAGCTGCTCACTGTCTGAGGCAAGGACCGCCATTTTGTCAGCCACACAGCTCAGTGACGAGCACAATCCATCCTTGTTGGGTGTCTCTGGGTGCTACTCTGTTATAGATCATAATGAAGGAGATAGCAGGTCTTAACCTCAAAGTAAAGGTCACACTCGTGAAAGAGAGACCAGATTGTTCTGGAGAGTAAAGTCTTCTCTCTGACCATGGAGCAGCTGCAGTTGAACAAAATCTTTGAAAGGACCTGGGCAGTGAATTTGCCTTTTTTTGCAAGCTTTCCTATAGGGTATACCAGATTTCTAGGGTTAATGATGTTGCCTTTTAAAATCTGATTTGTCTAGTAAAAAGCTAAAGTCTGTAGTCAGACATTATCTAGTTTGCCTAATATGAACAGGAAAAAGTCTTTATTTCAAACTTCTTCACGTAACTGGAACAAGAGTTAAACTTACATCTAACTAAAGCTATTTGCAAGAACACAAAAAAAATCAACTAGGTCCTGCTATTATTTTTTGTAAAGCCATTAAAAACACCTATTTCTAGGGAAATGAGAGATGATGATGTGTTTTCCTACATAAAAGAGCAATTCCAACAGATCTCTGTGCCCAGGGGTAACTCTCCTGTTAGGGATAGGGCTGTAGATAAGTTTTTTTGACCTGAGTAATTCATTTCTATCCTTGTTTGACTTCTTGTTCTGAGTCCACAGGGATTTCTGGTGCAGAGATAGTCATCCCAGTGTAAGCAGGGGATGCTAGGTCTTTCGCAAAACACAGATGACGGGAGAGGGGCAAAGATATTGTGCAGCTCATTATCACAAGAAATTCATCTGGGACTTGAACTCGGGCTGGCGGCTGGTCTCTCAGCTCACCACACCAGCAGCCACTGCATGGATGTCACTGTTTTGTTTGCCCTGTCTCTTTGAGTATCTGAGGTGTTCAAAGATCTGCCTCAGCCTCTCAGGGACATTTTAATGCATTTATCTTTTTCCCTGACAAGCCTGTCTCTGTCTTTTGGTGGCTGTGGATTTGTGCTCCCCAGTGAACAGAAGAGCTGGGGATGGCTGTTTAGCATCAGTCACTCATACATACACACCAATGCTTGCGCACGTGTTTAGTTTCCTCTCCACACCACCTGCACGTAACACAAATAACCACCACTGACTCCAGCATGGTGGTCCTCGTGCTCCAGAGACCATAGCTGTTGAAGGAGCCAGCACTCAACGTGTTAATGATACGTAGAAAATGACCCGATTTCTTTCTCCTCTGTGTCAGGTCTCAAGGGCGTGATTTATCTTTGCCAAGGTAACTGTCGTTTCTGAGCCAGGCTTTGGTTCAGGGCAGGACATCCATGGGGCTGCACTGTGTAGCCTTAATGGGATAAATAAGCGGTGGGTTGCATTACATCAAAGCACTATATTGTTTCTTCCTTGTCTCTCATTAAAATGAATAACTGGAATTTCTCCTTTGCTACTGTTTCACTCTGAGAGGATTTCTCTCTAATAGATGTCAAACTGGCCCATTAAGAAGTGGGTAATGAAACCTAGGTGGCCCAAGTGAGCTATCAGCATGCAGCCCAGCACAGCCTCTCACCACGTCCAGCCTAAGTGATAAATGCTATTATAACCTCAGCTTGCTACCGCCGTCCGGACACATTAAGACTGAGCAAGCATTTTAAAATAAATTAAGATCACAAATAACTGTAAAACACAGGAAGCAAGCCTCATAATTCAGGTGGATGGGTTGCAAGATTAACAGCTCAGGGAAAGCTGGTCGGCAGACCTCTCTGGTTCATCGACTCTGACAGCTAATAAAATAACAAAGGGGGAGTTTGGGCAGAAGGAGCCAATGCCATCTATTGTTGACGTTGGAGAAGTGGGGAATTGGATCGTAATTCTTAGGCATCCCTGTGTCCCAGAGATGCTCTTTCCTCCCACAAGTTCTGGGACTTACTGCAAGTCAGTCTCAGTTGATGAACAGAAGGAGACAAGTTGAGTCAGGTTTTGCTTCTCAGGTCTGGCAATGGAAGATACTCAGGAAAACTACAATAATAAGAATACATATCTTTATAGCCTTTGGTATATAGAGTTTTTTCTGAGTGCTCCAGCCTCCTCTGCAGTAGCCATTCTGAGGGAGCCTGTGGGGAGAACCACAGGACAGTGAAGCTGGTGGAGCTGAGATTAGTTGTGTAAGACACAGCTACTAAATGAAGCCTTCATTGGAGTTAATTGCAACCCCTACATCAGTGCTGGGAACCAGATGAGTTTTAATGTGCATACAAGAGCACTTCATCAGAGAAAGGCTAAGGCAGGTGAACCAGTTGCACAGAGTGTCAGCTCATTTATAATCCATTTGGAAATCCCTAAATGGTTGCTCATGATAATCTGGGAGTGCAGTCCCATGGGAAGGATCAGTCCGTGCATGCATGCCCTGGTCTTTGATGCTTCTCAAACACCTGCTACCAGCCTAATATCTGAGAGAAATCCTGGGCAGACTGATCTCTGGTCGAATCCAGCACTGCAGTCCATTTATCATCATTCTGCTATGAGGATCTTTCTGGCCTCGCTACCATTCCTGCAGACTTTGCCTGAGCGTTGGCAATGCAAGCAGTAATTCAGAATCAATTCATACTACAATGGAAATAAAGGGGTAGTGTTGCCAGCAAAGAAACCTCATGGAAACAGCACAGCTCCCTCAGAAACTGGCAATTCTTGGATTTTTTTTTTTTTTTTTCCTGGTTGGTTGGTTGGTTTTGGTTTGGTTTGGCTTGGTTTTGGTTTTGGTTTTATTTTGTTTTAATGAGTTCTGAGGGTATGTTGATTTGGGCTTTCTGTCAGTGTCTTTCTGTATGTGGGTTGGCTCAAGTGAATAAGATACCTGGCTGTAGTAACCTGGCAAGAATTTAACAGTACTGCTGGAAATAAGCAGAGAGAAATTTCAGTGGAACCTAGAGCCAGCAAGCAGAATGTGATTTTGGCTGTATTCTTTCTATATTTTTTAAATCAAGGAAGAAGACCATCAGAGACTATCTGATCTGTGACCCTCTCCCCCATAATCACAGGCAACTCTGTACAGGTGTTGCCTTTCTACCTAGACAAGGGAAACTTTCCCAGATAACAAGCTAACAGAAACTTTCAAACATCACAGATCTGTAAGCAGTTGTATTGATAAAAGAGAATACAGATCTTAACTGTACAGGCATCAGGGAGAATGGAGTGTGGCAAAGAGCATATATTGTGACGCCATGAATATGAAGTTGTAAAAAATCTCAATGAACATGCCGGGGGAATCCTCTGTTGAGTAACTAGCTCAGGCAGCTTTGTTCTGGAGATGTGGTTTGAAGCTACCCCAATGCACTAAAGGAGAAAAGCTGCCTATAGCTTAAACCTCCTGACATCTCGCCCAGGTAAGTGTCTGTGGCAGGGACTCTAGACCAGTGAATGTGCAGAATAGCTCTCTAGTCTTGCTCCATCTTTCAGTTGTGCTCACAGGACAAACGGACTCCAGCTCTCTCTGTTCCTTTAGTGTTTGAAATATAAATCTTGTTTAACCTTTTTTTAAAAAAATAGCATCGTTTTTTCTCCGAGCCCATAAGAAACAGGTTGTTTCAGGCAATTTACTCTCCTGCCTGTAGAATCTGCTTGAGAATCTTGTTCTGTCTAATTTCAGGCTTGCTTCTCAAATGTCATGTGTGAAAGCTCTGTCCTTCCTCTAACGTGGGTAGGAAGGGTAAAAAAATGAAGCTCTACTTCCTTAGTTGGTCTCTGCTAAATATCCTTGGTTTTGATCTTGCAGATCATCAAGCTTGAAAAAAATGGGAATGGGTACCACTACATTCTGGCAAATCTGGTGAGTTGAATATTGCTGATTTTACTTGCCCTCCTTGGTGTTTTCATTGGTATCTAATACTTTGGAAATGACTATATTTATAGTTACTGAGATGGAAGTCTATTTAAACCACGTTTTAGTGAATTAGAAAAATACCAAAATCCTTTGCGGTTTTCTCCTTATGGTGGTTTCTGTCTTGAGCCAACAAGATTATCTCCGGGCTAGGACTTTTTGCCTCCAGATTCAATCTGTATCTTTTCAAAGCCAGTTAAGCCAACTGTCAATTAATGCCTGTTGTTATAATGATTTTTTTGCATGTCATGGGCACCTGAGCTCCTGGCATTGCTCTCCCAGCTCATTTCAGTTGGGCCACCAAGAAGCTGTTGACTATTGGTAACAACTTGCATTTTCTAGCTGCTTTCAACCTCATTTCAGTGTCCCCCCTGCCTCAAGTGAAGTGTTTCACAGCCAACCTGAAAGCCCCACGAAGTGCAGACTTGTTAATGATGATGCACCAAGATCCCTCTGACCTTCCAGTAACCAGAAGATATGTAACTATTCTGCAGCTTGGTACTAAATCAAATCTGACTGTCATGGCTCTAAGGAAACCATTGGGTTTAAGGATTTCTATAAGGAAAGTGTTGTTCCTTTACTGCAGGGAGGTATTGCCTGAGGACAGAGCTGTGCTGTGCAGCAACAGAACCATCTTTCTGGAGCAATATGCTGTCCTCTCCTAGGAGGTTAGAAAATTTCTCTGCTTAGGGAGGTTTGGGAAGAGATAAGAGAGAGAAATAGCCATTGTCCATAGAGCAGCTGAAGGATTTCCACAGCACAGCTACTGCCCTCTCCTCCCTAGATGTGTCCATCCATCCATAAGGACAGCACAGCACAAGCTGTTCGGGGGCAGATCCTGCTCTCCCAAGGATTCCTGCTGTGCAGAGTCAGGGATCTATGGGATCTTGTGTCTCACAAGCCTGGTCCCAGCTTATGCCATGCCTGTGGGGATGTGGTTTCCATGTGGGGTCTGGAGCCGTTCTTCCCTCCCACAGCTGCATCTGCGAGGCAGGACGTCAGGACCAGGGTAATTAAACTTTAAACTACCAATTAGTCAAGCAGTTGCTGCCCTTCTCCTTCTCTTAGTCCCAAGATAACTCTGTAATTTACAAGACAAAAATGGCCACATAATTACCCCACAATGCCCTGATACTGACCCTGCATTTCTGCGCTGGGTGCCTACCATGTAATTACAAAGTTAAAAATGTTACATTGTGCAGGGGAGATGCGCAAACTGTAGAGCAGCCAATAACTCCAGCTGCTAATTTTTAAAAAATTATTATTTGCTGTAACCCAGGTCCCAGTCCTTAGATGCTTATGAAAGTCCCTTCATTAAAGTTAAGCAGGGAAGCTATCTGAAGTAGCTGCGGTGTGCATGTCTGTGTGCTTTTATGCATAGCCATGCAGAAGGCTAAATGAGAACGATGTCACCTCTTCTCTCTGCACGGTTTCATAGGGATAAATACGTTAAAGGCATGAGGTGGTCTGATACTCAGGTGCTGGAGTTATAAAGGACATTTCCCTCTGTCGTACCATACTGCTTTCTCCCACTTTCAGCCTGAGAAAGCAGACTTTTCTCATCTTTAATTTGTTTTCTTAGCCTTTGCACAAATGCTGAGAGGACAGAGCTGGCTAGAAGAGGGCTGCATACTCAGCCAACATAGATTATAAATAATTAACTCAGAGCAAAAGGCTTTTCATTTCTCCAGCCCCTCCACAGGGAGACTCTGCCTCCCAGACACAGCTCAGTGGGGGCTGCTTTGGGTCCCTGGAACCCACAGCGTCTGAGGGGACTGCCAGAAGCCACTGCTATTAGCTGTGCTCTTCAAGCAGCTTTGATTTGGCGGGGAGAAGAGGAAGGGTGAAGAGAATAAAAGCTCTTTGGTCTTTTCTGCTCCTTAAAGCCAGCATTGCACAAGAGCCAAACTCCTGAGATAGAAAGGTTAACAAAACAAAACAAAACAAAGCAAAAAGAAAGAAAGAAAAAAAAGGGATAATCAGACAACTTGGGAAAATGATGAAAAAAAAAAAAAGGAATATCCTCAAGATTAAGAAGGCCCTTTCAAGGACAGAACAAGCTTTGTGGTTTTGCTGTGCACATGGGCAGGTTCAGGCACCAAAAGGCAAATCAGTGCCTGTGTTGTGCTGCACCCACACGAGAGCTACTTGCTGCTTGGTTCTGCAAGGAGGATGGCAAAAAGGCTGCGATGATTCTGTGTTCGTGAGACTGTTGTGGTGGTGGGGCAGGACAGCAAGCCTCACCAGGCTTGGAGATGGCCAGGAATGTTATAAGGGACTGGCAGAATGTGGGAAGTCAGCGTCTAGGAGGGTTAAACCACAGTGTGATTGCTCGAATCCAAGAGATTACAATAGCTTTTACCCTCTTTTAAGGACATCTCTTTGCTGGATTAGAGCCTTCGGAGGATGTAGCATGCTGTAATTTATTCACACTGACTCATACGCATAGTGGATAGACCTTAAACACCCCATATTTTCCCCTGTAGTCAAGTCCTTAGAGGACGGGGCGTGCATTGCCCACACACACACATTCCCACGTGTGCATACGTGCACACGTAGAAGACAGCCTGGTTTTGTGGAAGTGGCTCAGTCTGGAGTGCTGGGTCTTAAGAGGATAAATTAAGAGCTGAAAACTGCAAATGCCTAAACATTTCCAAATGAGTTATTTCTTGTCCCCTGTGCTGATTGATGGAGTCTTGATTTTAGGACTCTCATCCTACATAAGTAGAAGGCTCTCAGCCCTGGCTGGGACAGGCTCTGCCATGCACAAGTCAAGGTTACCCTCAGCTGGTTCGTGGCCACCAAGTTACCTGCACCAGCTGGAGCACGTGGATGGATTTTCAATACCGGCCCTTTTGCTACACTACCTAACCTTCCTGAGTCCTTCCCCATGGGGAGAAAATTATGGAAATGACACATTTGAAGCAAATGTTGGGAAATATTTATAGATATGCCCCCC
>VXAA01007081.1:591853-637587 GCA_013399115.1 Anseranas semipalmata
CCCCCCCCCCCAACTTATTTTTGGTGATATTTTTGTTCAGAGCTACACAAACAGAAGCAGCACTACTCTCCAGTTACTCTAGCTCCAAAGTGGTGTTGCATCAGGAATGCAAAGCAAGTGAGTTTGTAAGGAAATGTATGAGCTGAATAAGGCCTGCAAAAATCATCCATGGGAGCATTTGAAGATGGAGGAATTCCCTGTCTGGTCACAGACAATTCCTGAACAAAGAGGAACTGGCTTGCATTAATCACTGCTTGTTTGCCCAGTGGTTGCTGTCGGGTAAGATATAGTAAAGCACCAAGCAGAATTTGACAAGTAGCAGCAAATGAAAGCTAGTATTTCCTAGCAGGAACAACTTTCTTTTTTTCAGTGAAATTGCTGTTGCCAAGGTGAGACAATAATATTTCTGTGTTCACAAACAAAATGAAACTGTTCTGCACCTTAGGCCATGGACAAACATCCTTCTCCAAATCTGCTATGCCTGTTAAAGACACAACCATTCTTGTCTGCTCGGCCCTGCCCATCCCACAAAGGTTTCTCTCAAGCATCATTGCCAGGGGAAGTGTTCATGTGAGCATTCCTGCCTCTCCTTGGGGCAAATCTGCCACTGTCTATGGCTTTTGCAAACTCATGAAAACCAGAACCTCACCCAGTACCCATTAGAGTTACCTCAGTTAGCTTTTACCAGCTGCCAGCCTGGTTATTTGTCAGGTATACCAGCACAGGGCGGTTGCATTCATCTCTTACTCTCTCTGTACCTCTCTTTTTTTTTTTTTTTTTCTTTTTAGAAGTCAAAGAGGTTTGGCAACTTTAAGAAGTGTTTGTTTTTGTGGGTCTTATTTTTCTAAGCTTTGTTCTCAGCTTTTGAGAGCATCGTCTAGCAGTCACAAAGAAAAAAATATACAGTCAATAGTATCAGAGGAGCAAGCTTAGAAACTTCTGGGATTTCTTTCTTTTGATGTTACAGACTTTTTCCCCATAACCTTGGCTTCGTGTATCTGTTTGTCCTATGCCAGAGATGTAGGTTGACTACTGTCAGTAGTGGGAGAACGTCAGCTCTCTTGGGCAGAGGAAAATTTTTGTCTTAAAATAAGTGACATTCATGTGACCTGTCTTTCAAAGAAAAGTATTAAGGACAGCTGCCACACACAGTGTTTTAGACTTTTTTTTTTTTTTTCCTGGTGCATTAGTCCAGGTTCTTCTTTTAGCAAATGCTCTTGTTTGAAGTTGAATAGATAAGTGTATGAGATTGCTGATGCTAAGGGTAGCAAGGAAATGTAAAGATAAAAACAGAGCTGATTAGTCGAGGTAAGCATTTTTTCCTATGCCACGTTATATCAGCTTGTGTGAGTGCTGAGTTAGGCCGTGGACAGAGTTTCACTTTGCAAGCAGTTGTGATGGTTTTGGGGTTACCAGCACAGCAGCTTTGACAGCAGAGAGGCTTGTGCAGGAGTCAGGCAAAATCTGCTGGCTTGATTCAGTTCCCCTGTGGTTTAAATGTGCCCCTCTGATGCTTTTTTATGCTTTTTTTTTGATATTTTTTTTTTTACTCCTGAAAGTGGAAGGGGAGCCTTTGGGAGCACTTCTGCCTCACCAGGGCTGAGACATGGCAACATGAGACCAACCAGTTGGGGCAGACAGCCAAGAACACATCCCAAACTGGCTGTGGAAAAGGATGTCCATCCACATCCTTGGGGAGCAAAATCCTCCCAGCTCGTGCAGAGACCAGCTCCCCTAAAGCCATGCAGCGTGTGCACATCCTGCAACATGTGCTGTGGCCATGTGGGGAGGGTCTGCTGTGTCCACGCTGGGTGCAAGACCAGCGCACAAAGCCACACTTGTGGCACTGGCCAGTGTTGATGGCTCCACTGCCTGCACCGAGCCCCTGATTCAGCTTGCCTGGAGCTAAAATGTTGTGATTTTCAGTCACCCATCTGCTTGAGGGCTGCCATAGTTATTTTAATCATCTACAGTTATTAATGCGTTCTTCTGCCCCCTGAAGTCCTGCTGGCTGAGGGTACAAACGAGGTCAGCAATGCTCAGGTTTGCATCAGTAACTGATCTGAAACTGCTTCGTGGGAGTTTCCGGAAGGATGTGTGCAGCACTGGCTTCTTGTCCTGGTTGGATCTCAAGATGCCTGATCTTGCAAAACTGCTATTCTAATGCTGGCAAGAGATGTCCTAAGTTATTCTGGGGTTTCTAAAATTATGCCAGTTAGACCTTTCCTCTCTGAGAGGTTGGTGCAGGTAGACACATAAGAAAGCTTGTTTTTCCAGGCAGAGGAAGACAGTAAAATATACCAGTGGAATTTCAGAGGCCTGCATTTCACTTCCAAACATCTTTTTTTTGCCCTGATTCAAAGATTATAAAGCAGAAGAAACTCTTGTAACATTATCTCATCTGAATTATTGATAGTAAAAGACACATGAGTGCCCTGAATTAATTTTTGTTTGAATTAGAGTGTCTCATGTAAAAGAAAATCATCTGGTTTTGATATAAATATTGCCCACAGAGGAGAATTTGAGGTGCAGCCCTTGGAAGGACTTTTTGCAGCAGCTAATGAGGGCTCAAAAGCATGTGTGGCTTACAGTGGCTTAAAAAAATCTCTGAGTGTCAGGTGAGTAATTAACAGATTATATCACAGCTGTTGGAAGGAAATATATGTTTGCTTAAGTCACTGCAAAAGGGTGTTAAACTAACAGGTTTCCTCGCCCATTTGCAGTCTCCTAATCCATTACCCCAGCTCAACTGGCAAGGGGTGACGTGTAAATCTATAATAGCTTCCTCATGGTGACTTCATCAGCGCTTCTTTCTAGTCTGAACTTGCCTAGCTTCAGGTTCCTCCATCAGATTTATGCTTGTTTGCTAGACTTGATATTCCATTACTGAAGTTTTGGTCCTTGTAAACTCTGATCAGGTCACCCCTTTATCATATCTTTGATTGAAGTCCTGGCATCTGTCACTACACAGCACGTTTCCCAAACCTTTAGATCAGTTTCTATTCTGAAAGCTCTCTAAAGCACAAACATCTGCCTAAAGTGTCTGTCCCTCTGCCTCTGCTGAGCTTTCCAACAAAATCTGTACATTCACTTATACTCAGAATGTGTTGCTGCAGTAGGATGGGGCTGATGCAAATAATAATAACACACAGAAAAAAAGATGCTGGTCATCTCCAGCCCTGTGTCCTTGAAGTCTGAATCCTCACCTGGTTTGCTTTGTGCTGATAGACCAGGAATGACAGACTCATCAGACTGCAGGATGGGGACCCTGTCTGACAGTGGCGCATCCTCCCTTTGTTCTTTTCCCTTTCTTCTTTGCTTACCTCTGTGTTACAGTGAGGACGCGCGTGTTTTGCTGCCACAATAAGATTTGACATATTAATAATTCTGCAGAAGAGAAGAGGGCCTCTCCTGTTGGAAGGCATGCTGGAAAGAGACTTGAGCAGATGGGCTATTTTTTGACGTACCCTCCTTATTAATACAAAGTGATGGGACTGAGGAATGATGCTTTACTGGAGAAGTCAAGCTTGAAGATAATTTGGTATATTAGGGATGCTCCGTCTGGAAATACTCAACGTCTTGCTCCCTGCAGAATGACGCCAGCGTACCTTGGAATGACAGGAGCCACTTTGCATTCACTCGGCGGATCTACAGCCATTCAGAAGCAATTGTTTTGTTTTTGCAAAGTTTCTTATAATCACAAAGTCTGGTAGTGGGAGGCAGTCTGGCATTGCAGGCCATACAGGGATTGCATCTAATGAGAGCTGGGCCAGTTTCCTGATGCTGCCACAGATTTCTAGGTGAGCTTGGGTGAATTGCTTAAACACTTTTTGCTTAAAAAGGGATATTTCAGTGTGGGACTCAAGTCCATAAAATAATGGGAAAATTGTCTCCAGTCTCTTCATCCCAGATGGAAAGGGACTGAAAAACCCAACTCTGTGGTCAGCATGCTTGTTCCTGGGGTGAGGGGGCTGTGTTTAGGTTCAGCCATCAAGCCTTCTCCAGGCAATTCACAAGAAAGGGGCATTTTCTGTCTCCTCACTGGGAGATGAACATTGCCGGTTCAGAGGCCCTGGAAGGCACAGAAGATGCAAAGGGAAGAGAGAAAATAACAATGTTTCTCAGCAATTTAGCAGTCCTCAGACTCTCTGATGCCCCTTCTCAGGAAAAGCCGAGACTTCAGCAGCAGCACGGACACTTTAGGCTGGGCTGTGGCGGGGCTGCGGGAGGTGTGCGAGGAGCAGCTGCCAGCTGCCCCCAGCTCACCCCTCTCTGCCCCTCACTGCAGCTTCAAAAACCCCATTGCACTGCTGGAGGCACCCCGTAGGGTAAAATGCCAGCAATTAGTACCAATTCATTGAAATACAGAGAGAACTGGAAAGTGTGAGGCCAGCTGCCTGTTGATATCAGGACACTGTGGGTATGGAGGTGACCTGCTCTGCTGCGGCTGCTGTTGCAAATAAGCAGGGGAGAGAAGATGGCTGCTGCTACCTACAGCGTTCCCATGGGCTGGGAAGGCTGTCATCCCATCTATTTGATGTGTGACCTTGACTCCGCATCAGAAGGAGCAATGCCACCAGTGTCCTATGTGTGGGAAGATGCGGCAGAGGTTTAGCACGATGCTGTAGAGAAATGGGACGTGCAGAGAACTAAGTGGTGCTGGCAGGTTTGAGGAGGGTCGTGCACACAGGAGGAAGGTTTCCCTCTGCCATCTGACAGCAGTCTGCATTGCCCACTCAGTGACTTGGCTCCTGGTGATGCTCAGGGTATAAATAAGGAGCTAGCTCGTTTCTGGGGACTTTCTTTTCAAGGCAGATCCTTCCTGGACCAGTTAATCAAGATGGATTCATGAGGCCCATTTCAAGTCATCAGTCTTCCTGCATTATGCATTTCCTTTGATGACTGAGCTCACAAGCAGTGGAGAGGAATATAAATGTGTGACTTGCTGACACCTCTCCCAGGAACTGAGGCAGTGAATGGGACAGTAAAACAACCTTTGGCTGAAAAATTGTTTCAGTTTAAGCACAGCATAAAGAACAGATGAAGCAAGGAAAACAAAATGAGGAAAGAATCCTTCCCAGTATTGTTCTGTTTTCTATTTGAAGACATGAAGGTCTTTACCAGCTGCCCATGTTATTTACTAACAGCAGGACTTCGCCATGTAATCGCTTTGCAATGTTCAGTAATGCAGAGAGAGCAGCCCATGGTATGGGCTAAAGAGCAGGTTTCCTCCTTTGAACCGAGCCTGGCTGTTGCTTGAACTGTGCTGCAGATGTTGTGAGTCAGAGCAGGCATGGAGGAGGGAGGCTGTCTCAGCCCGTCAGCACGGATGGGTCCAGATTTTTGTGGTTTGTTGTCAGCCTGCTAATTTGATGGCATTCAGAGAAAGCCAGGCATTTCCCAGCATACCCAGGCAGGAGGCCGTACTTTCTGGTTTGCCGAGATTCTTTTGCAAAGTGAACTTAAATAAAAGGGACAGCTAATCCTGCTGTAGGGCAGGGGGCAGGCTAGCTGCTGCAGTGTCCCTTCCAGCATGGTTTTGATGGGTCCCAAAGAGAACTTTGCCTGCAGAAGTGTTGTTTCCCTCTGAGTACCCACGTCCTGGGCAATGCCCTGGTTTTGGGGGCCTGGGGAGCTCTGTGTTGCCGCTGGGTCCCGCTGTGCCTGCTTGCCCGGGGTGCAGGCACGGCGCCTGGGCTGGGCCATGAGCTCCTGCATTCCTCCTCTTCCTCCCCAGGGAACCAGCAGTGCTGAGTAAGGAGCTGAGACCAGATACCTGCTTGTTCAACAGATAAGTCCCAAAAGGCCAAGATCTAAAGGTTCTGAAGAAAGTCATATACCATCAAATTCCAGGGGCTCAGCTTGTTTCTCTTACAGCGTACTGTACTCCAGATGTGGCTGCAAAGAGAGCTTTTTACAGTATTCATTGGCAATTTTTTGAAAAGGTTTTGGCCGTTGAGATCCCATGGAGAACCTCATTCCAGCCCTTTTCACTCCTTGCTGTATTTGATTTGATGGCAAAGTGAAGCCTTTCTGTGCTGATTCTTTTCCAAATTGGTTGATACTAAACACATTGCTGCAAGCACATCTGCTGCTGCCCCACAGTAGTGGGTTGCAGTCTCTCCTTAGTCGCTTACTGATGTCAGACAGGCTTTCCGAGGTAAAGGAAGCATCATTCACTTTATATCTTCTTTTCTTTAGTACTTCCTGGTAGTGTGAGGCTTTGCATAATTAATATCTGCGATGCTGTGTCCAGGACGGGATGCAGTCCCAGCGCAGAGGGCACCTACCCAACCGTGCGCTCACACTGCACACAGGCACAGACACCCAGGTGGCAGCGGGGAGCTGCTGCAGCCTTCAGATTCACCCAGAATTCTTTCTGTGATGTCCTCACATGGAGTTGCACTGTGTAAAACTAATATTAGGGATGACAGGTTGTATTTATTACTTAGGTAGAGTCATTGGGCTCTGCTAAGTCCACTAGCGGTAAGATAACTGGTGATCATATACCACAGTGAGTTAAATGATTGTGTTCCAAGTGGGACATCCGCTCTGTTCATCTCCATCCCCTATCTTCTATAGACTAAGGGTTAGCCTGGATGTTTTTTTGTTGGTGGTGGTTTCTGTTTGGTTTATCTTCTGTTTTCCACGTATGGTCAAACTTAATAAAACGTCCCTTTTTTGCAACATGTGGCTACATTTAGCACAAGATGTCAGGTGACTGTTGACTTCTTTGCTTGCAAATATTGTGATTCGTCTGTTCTAATTGTTCTTACAAGCACTGACTGATCTTCCAGAAAGACAGATGAGAGTATTTAGTTCCTGATGCCACTTTTCAAGAGAAACCTTTTCAAGAGACAGTTTGTATAACATTTGATATATTCTTGTTTATATGTTAGCCAGCAAGAACTCACCTCCTCTGGGAATTGTTTTCTAAAATATCTGACCTCTGCTATTCCCCAGTTCATTCACTGTCATGTCACCCAGACCAGCTCCGAGCAGATTTCAGTGGTGCAGTAATTAAAATTCCTTTGTAATTAGTACAAGGTTCTGTACTGACCTTGTACTGGGGCACATGGAGGAGGGATAACAGGTGAAAACAGTTATTTCAGCTGTTAATAACAGTCAAAATGTAAAGACATATCCAAGGTTAATGATGTCCTCCATGGTTCCAACTGCCTTAAACAAATGGAAAATCTTCAGAGGTCTTCACACTTTAAAAAAAAAAACAACACAACAGAATTGTATTGTCAAAAATCACTGGGGAAAAATTAGTATAATCTTCAGGAAGAAATTGTTCCTTTTATCTATTCAGATTATTTTAAAACTTTGTATAAGACAAATCCCAATTAATATTATTGAATATTTGCTTCACTTTTAGGATGGTTTGGTTTGAGTGAAAGACACTGTTTTCAACCACTGCTGTCTATTCTCTGGTGTCATAGTCTTTTTTGAATTTCCCTATTTAAATCTGCTTGTTGAAGGGGTTAAAGACACCAGACATCATACATTCTGTTGTGAACTTGGACCTTTCTTCATGCCTTTGTAGGCCTTCCAAGGAGGAACTGGTGGCACAAACTTCAAGTTGCTGTGTGGTAGTTTCTTTTGACAGATCTTTTTCCCCTGAGTACCTCCCAGGAGCAAAATGTCAGTGTAATTTGGTCGTAGCCATGAATAACCAGTTGGCAACCTGTGAGGTCCCTCTTACTGAACCTTAGGAGTTCTGTGTGTCAAAAACCACTTGGCCTGAAATGCATTAAGATGTCAGAGACAATTACCGTGCTGCATTTCCTATTCATTAATCACAGCTCTGGCTTTCTGAAACCCCTACGCTAGCAATTACAAACAAGATTGATGTGAGTTAAACCAGCATTCTGAGGAATATGTACTCACAAAATATCACTGTATTTTTTTTTTTACCTAAATCACTGCACTTTGAAGCTAAACAAATCATCTATTTAGAGTGTCTGTACATCTCCATCCAATCCTCAGCCTGTAAGTGGATGTTAAATTGCTTACAAAAAGCCGGAAGAAAAAGTGTGAAAGACTTTAAAGACATTTTTGAGTCACTTATGACTCTCTTGGTCTGATGCTGATGTAAGAGGGCAATTTAGTCTTTTCCTTGCAAGCTGTCTTTTCCCACAACAGGTTTCCATCTAATGGCTTGATCCTGACCTTGGAAGTTAATGAGCTAATTAGCTCCCCCAGCCTATGCACAGGGAGCACCATTTTGGGAACCTGACCAGTGTCTCGTGGGAGTGATGTGCCTTGGCTTTTTTAACTCACACCGTCATCATATATTTGAGAGCAAATGGGGAGAGGAGCTCGGTGGTAGGTTAAAAGGAGAACATGTACCAGCAGCAGGTGATGGAGAGGGAAGGCAGAGCTTGAATAAACTCTTCTATTGCTGGAGTGATTGCATTGTACATAGTTCCCTCATTCATTTTCCTGCATACATTGTGGTTGCTAATGGTACCAGTGAAAATAATTGACTGCATCTCTTGTGCTTGTATTTCAAAAGAAAAAGCACCAGAATCCAGCTTGTCCCACACACAGCAGCCCAAGTAGGAGGACAGAGCCTCTGGTCAAGCACCTGCTTTGGGTAAAGTAGCACAGCAAATAGTTTGGAATAGCAGCAGTGCTGAAGACATGGGATCAAAGCTGGGAGGCCAAAAAATGTCCTCTTCTCCCTACTGCTTGCAGTGTCTCTCTAATTGTTTTGTTGCCTCTGACTCAATGGGAGTGACTAATTTGATAATGCCACCCCAATGTGCATGTGTATTTGTGCACTTCTTTTCATCACATGCAGTGGGCAAAAGGTAGGGGATAACCATAAGAAAATGAAAGAAATATATTTCATTAATCTGGAGTCCAAAAAAATGCCTTTTTCTTCTCCCAAAGTAGTAAATCCTCCAACCTGTCTTTTCTAACAGATGGACTCCTTTGGCAGGCTAGCTGACCACTCACTTCTTGATCTGCTGAAAGTTCATTGTCCAGGATTTGTTTTGCCCTACAAACTGTGACTTGGCAAGAAGTAGCCTCTTGTGATAGTGCTTAAATATTAGAGCTGGGTGAATAATTCTTTCTCATAAATGTTAAACATTTTGTTATTTTCATTGAAGCATTATTTGGAATATATTTTTCTATTATTCTGCTAGTTTTCTTGCAAATGACCTGGTATTGGTATGACTATTTGTCTCCCTGGATGGAAACTGCAGGATATACCCAGCTCAGAGCCTCTCTGTTGCCTGCGTGAAAGGCAAGTTCACCCTGTGGTCAGGGAGGACAGCCTCTCTTAGAATTGGGCCTTACTTTGCAGAGGGAAGAGATTTTTCCTGTGCTGGCTGACAAATTCATAGGTAGACAAGTTTCACGTTATCCACCCAGAGATGTGTTCATCTGATGAGTGTCTCCTGTTTCTCTCCTGTACTAGGGATTCATGGATATTGATCTGACGAAATTCAAGGAGAGTGGAGCCAATGTAACTGGCTTCCAGTTGGTGAATTACACAGACGCTGTTCCTGCCAGGATCATGCAGCAGTGGAGGAGTAATGATGCCAGGGAGCACCCTCGTGTGGACTGGAAGAGGCCAAAGGCAAGTAATATAGAAAACCATTTAAACCAGGGTCCTTCTGGTCCAGTTCAAGTTACTCTCACCTCTTCATGATCATACTGAGCTCTTTAATCGCACTCTGAAAACCTGTCACTTAATATAATTATGAACATTATCTGTTCTAGGTGCCTCAGCATTGTCTAAATATTACTAGGCAGTAGCTGCTGCCTGCTAAGAAGTACACCAGTTAGCGTGTTCGCTCAGACTCCTAGCTTTTGCCTTTCTCAAAGCTGAGGACTAAACATCTCATAATGTTCAGGATGAAAAATAAATCCTTATTAACTCCTTAACCACTGACTTGTTTGCTAGATATCCAGTGATAATAAAGCCTTTCCAGTTGTTGTTTCTGAACATTTCAAATAAGTGTGTCCAATAGAGGGCAAATATATTTTAATTCCTAGCACAGACCAGAAGACTCTGAAGCTGTCGAGGGGCAGGAGGTATTGTTTTTTTTTTCTATCTGACATTTGAAAACAAATAGACTTGTGGAAAACACCCAGCAATAGAAATGTCAACTTTGGAAATATTATTTTAAGAAAGCTCAAACAAATAAATCAGTAGGTGATCACAGGAAAAGGAATTAACTCCAATGGTTGCCATTCACACCAGAGTTTTACTTGTTTCCTGAACAAGTTTCTACTTGCATAAACTCATCCTTTGCAGATTTTTTGCACATTGAAGCAGAGTTTTCTGGCCTCCATCCGTGACCAGAAGGAGTGACTTGTTACTTGGTTTAGCGTATCTGATAGTCTCACATTCACATTGTATAATGTATTCCTTAAAAGTTCAGGTCAATGATTCTAATTAAACAGAAAGACTTGGGTAACAGGTGAATGGCTTTTAAGGCTGAGTCCTCTTCAGGGAGTGCAATCTGCAGGCAGCTGGGCTGGAAGAGCAAAAGGCAAATTAGGAGCTTCTGCTTCACTTTCCTGTCCTCTGGGAGAGAAGGCACCAACTTTTGCAAGTCACCAAGACAGTGATGATTACAGGAAGCAACAGGCTGCTGAACTTCATAGATGGAAGGGTGAAAACAGAGCAAATAATCTGAAAAGCTGCCAAACCAATGTAACATGCCTGAGGTCAACTAAACCTAATTGGCAATGGTCAATTCCTTTTCTCTTTCTAGTACACATCGGCCCTTACGTACGATGGGGTCCGGGTGATGGCCGAGGCGTTTCAGAACCTGCGGAGGCAGCGGATCGACATCTCCCGTCGTGGCAATGCTGGGGACTGCCTTGCCAACCCAGCCGTGCCCTGGGGACAGGGCATCGACATTCAGAGAGCGCTGCAGCAGGTTTGCAACCCAGCTGATGCGTGCACTGTGGGGACAGTCACAGTAGTTTATGGGTGGGGAAAGAGCGGCAAGTAGCAGCAGAAATGCTTGAATGACTTGCTCAGGTTGAGAAACTGATCCTAGATTAGATCCAGGTCTCCTAAAGAGTTCAGGAGTGAGCCCAGCAAACTGCTTTTTCTGGTGCTATCCAACATGTCCTTGCCTTCTGTAATTTCTTTTGGAGTTCTGGGATGGAAAAGGCAAAATATTATCTCATCAAGTCATGGGTCCCTATTTTTATCTTCCCCTTCACAAGAGAGAGACCAGCCTGGGCCACGTTTTCTGAAGCTCCTTCAACTCTCTGTGAACTCAGCTTTAGTTCCAGATTGCTAATGAAGTTTGAAACCCTGTGAATTGCCTTATGTGTTGGCTGACTTCAAAATGTTCTTAGAGCCCAGATTATCACTTGTTTCATGCTGTGACAATTGGCAAAAGTCTTAATAACAGCCATTAAGAAAGTTTATTCCTTAATAATCTGAAAATCTTGCTTTTTCATCCTGCATAAAAATTTAGATTTTTGAATAAACAAAAAAACTATATTAAACTTAAAGAGAAAAAAAATAATAATAATATCTTCTCAAAGACTTAGAAAGGTAGAACATTTCAAAATTTCATTAAATTTCAAGACTGACATTCATTTCTAGCAATTTTTCTTTTTTCAGACACATTCTCTAGTTTCTTACTCATAGTTTGTGCTACATTTGTTTCAAAAATAGATGGATTCCTTGCAAATACTGCTAGCTCAGTGTTATCCAAATATAGCTTACCCCATCTTCTTTCCTTAACCGTGAAGCAAGAAGAACAAAATTAATTTGGTTAATTTGCATCATCTATAAATTTTCCCAAACATTTTGTTCTGATTTGGTTTTGGCTTACTGGTAAACAAAAATTCCTCTAAAACCAAATCTTGTATTCGATTTGATTTGATTGCTTATATTTGATTTGTTCCCAAGCCTGTCATTGACTTTCTGTATGACCTTGGGCAAATCACTGTCATAGCTTCTCCAAATTCTTATAATAAAATCAGCCTCCTTGATGCATTAGGGAGATCGGTTACCTAATAAACATGAAATACCTGGAAGACATCTGATGAGCAATGGGCTCTCAAGCATTTTCCTTTATTGAATTTATGAGAATAGGATATCAAAATTAGTCTTGACTAGAAAATACAATTTTGTGTGTGTGCTTGAACATCTTCGCTGAAGTTTCTTCATCACTTCATTAAATCAATTTCAAAATTCTTAATTTTTCAACTGCAGTGATTTTGAACAAAGAACATGAACAGCAATTTGCCAAAATTGTTTCTTTACCATTGAAAAATTATAATTTTCAAAAAGTTTGACCAGTTCAGTTGTGATGGTCAAAATAAAAGGATCTGAAATATGCAGTGAAGGAAGGAATCTCCAAGGGAATTTTTAACTATGAATTTAATAATCATCCAGCATTTAATATTGTAGCAATAACTCCATTATAGAAAGAGGCAAATGGAAAGGCAAATGAAGATTTGAGTTAGCCTTTCTGTAAAGACTCACAATTACAGCAATTCTTACTGATATTCACAGTGTTCTTTCTCTTCACCTCCCATTTTTTAATGCCTAAAATGTTATGAGCTGTTTAAAAGAAAAAAGTTTCTCTGCATATTTCTACTCAAATGTCTTGAATAAGCTTCTGAATTGCCTCATTTCTGTTTAGTGTAGGAAGGAGTCACGGACAGCAGGAGCAAAAATAAAATCAATTTGAAACATTCTGCAATTGTTAAAAACAGAAATCTAACACATTTTAGCAAAATGTGTGCTTTTATTAAAGGGAAGTCAGATTTCTTTTTTTTTTTTTTTCAGGAAATGCTCACAAAATATTACTTTAAACCAATAAATTGAGGTTTCAGTTATACTTTGTAAAGATTGAGGTCCCAGTTGTACTTCAGGAAGATCCTGGTAATTTCTGACAGATATTTTCATTAATGTTATTTCATAACCAAATCTAGCAAGCAGGTAGCTGGTCCCTAACTGCTGACTAACCTTGTAGACCAGAAGGTCACAACAGCATCCTTCTCTTTCAGCTCTCCCAGCAAAGAACCACATGCCCATGTCGTATACACAAATGTGTTTACGTTCTCAATGTCTCCAGTTTATTTTACTGGTACTTAGCACTGTTGAAATCGTTCCTCACTGTATTTTATAATGATTCAGAGAGTATTTTCATTCTACAAAAGAGAATAAATCTGCATCAATGA
This sequence comes from Anseranas semipalmata, assembly GCA_013399115.1. Lineage (NCBI taxonomy): Eukaryota > Metazoa > Chordata > Aves > Anseriformes > Anseranatidae > Anseranas > Anseranas semipalmata. The sequence goes on from VXAA01007081.1 coordinate 605,033, forward strand.
CAAACAGCTGCATCTAGCTAAAGACAGAACAGTTTTAGTCAATGAAACAAGAAAAAAAGGAACCCTGTGAGGGGTCTCAGGATGGTAAGTGACGGAAAAGTTGTGCTGCAGCCTCAGGCATGTCTGGGAGAGACCCCTTTTGCTGTCTCAGTGCTACACAGGTATCACAGGATTAAGATTTCATTTATACAGACAGAAGGAATTACCTTTAGTACACCTGCCTTTTAGTACATGTAAAACTACAAAGTATTAGCGCCTGTGGCCTGAGCTTCAGAGGTGGTCAGGACCTGAAGAAAAAAAAAAAAAAGAAAGAAAAAAGGGGCCATGGAAAAAAACAGGCATGGGAGTGTTTAACACAATGGTGCTTTTCAGCACAGCTATCTTTTAATGGCATATTGTTTCTTGTGAGGATGGAAAAGCACGTTTCTCCAAATGTCACCAAGTATACCTCTTGACTTGAAGCAGCTTCAGAAAATACTGGCAGATGTTCATTTTCATGACAAACCTGTGCGATAATAGCTGGAAAACAAACACAGTTTAAGCAGATTAGCAGCTGCTTTCCTCCATAGTGATATATCCTCATTTCTTCACTGTGGATCTTTATTCTGAGGCTCTCAGGGCACTTAAAAAGGCAGCTAAATACCTGTTCCCATTTTGCATATGGGAAGCCTTCAGTTGCAGAGAGTACAGATTTGTCCAAAGCAAGTGAAAAGGCTGAGAACAAACCTTTAATTTCCAGTCCAGTGGTGTGAGTACTCCTCCACGTGGCCTCTGTAGAGAGCCAAACTCACGCTCCTTTTCCCATATTCCTGGTCTTTTGCAACAAGTCAAATGCCCACATCAAAAGGAAAAATTAAGGAAGTGGGATGTGATGCCTGAGCAATGCTCTCCATCTTGGCAGTGTTATCAGCAGAGATTTCTGATTCAAAGTTTCCTATGCAAATCTCATTTACAATACTGAATTGTTAGGTTTTATTAGGCTGGTGCAGCAGGTAATTAAATTTGCTTGTTAACTGATAGACTCCTCTCTATCAAAAAGCAGCACCTAGGAGCTATGTCCACAGTTTCAGATTTCCTGCAAATGCAGTTCCTGATTTGGACTGACAAGTTCTTTCCCAGATCCTGATTCCTGGTTAGATTTAGACAACATAAACAAACAGAAAACTTAAGGAGTTCAGAGCTGGTTTAGCTCACTGTCACATCCCAGGATATGATGGGCTCACACGTGATCTAGCTCTTATGCATCACTGAGCTCAGTAACAGACCACTACGTTTTAAGAGAAAGGGTATATTAAGAGAAGGGATGTGCACATGGCCAGCCGTGCTGTGGAGAGTGAACCTGACCAAAAGCCTTGTGTCAGACGGATGTCCCATCTCCCCTGCAGGAATCTAACGGACATGACAGCACTGTTCATCCTTCTTCCCCTTGCTTCTTGCTGCTGCTGACCTGCCACCATGTGGGATGCTGACCAATTTGCTCTCCTCACTGATATTTATGTCTTTAAGGTCCGTTTTGAAGGACTGTCTGGCAACGTTCAGTTTAATGAGAAGGGGCGGAGGACCAACTACACCCTCCATGTGATTGAGATGAAACACGATGGGATCAGAAAGGTAACAGAGAAAGAGACTTCAGATCCTGTGTCTGGCACCAGCCCTCTGCTTGAGTTATGATGTGGTTAGGTGTCAACAGACATTTCTGTTCATGAAAGCTTGCATGTGGAGTCACCACAAGTGCATTCCTGGCTCTCTGCATGAGGACAGCCAAGCACAAGGGAGAACTCATGGTACATTACTAAAAAATACAACATATGGAAGGGGTTATCAAGAGTAAGAAGGGCATCTTAGCTGTGCAGCAGGGATTTCCAGGAAAGGAAAGCTTGGCCCACTCAGTCTTGCTGTTGGCAGGGCACATTGGCTCAGGCCCAGCTACACGACTGTCTGATTTCACTCTCCCAATTTTCTTTTCCAAGGAGTGAGCCAAGACAGAGCCAGACAGAACCTGTCTGCCCTAAGCAGTGCAGGGGAACCCTTTATTTTGACCTAATTCTGCTCTCCTTAAAGCAGCAAGATCTTTACCAGTATGTCCTGATTGCTATGCAGGTATTTCTGCTGTTCTGGGGTCTTGGTCCCTTTCTACATGCCAGGCACTGTGAAAAATTTGACTTTTTCCAGGGGCACTGCTTGATTTTTGTCCTGTTTTCTCAAGATGTCCTGACAGTCAGTCCTGTGTTCATACAGGCTTTCAGCTGCAGAATAGCATTTTATCACCCTGTCACATCTGGACAGGCAGGAGGCATGTTCACCATTAGAAAATGATTGAGAAATCACACAGGGGAAATGCGACCTCTTGAAGCAGGGATAGGGCAGGGAATTGCAATAAACCCCTACGACTGAGTGCCATTTGTTTTAGTGTGTTTACCAGCACCCTGCTACCATAGCATATGATGTACATTATTCTCAGGCTGGAGGCATGGTGGGACAGGGGAGTTCTTGGTTCTCCCAGCAAAAGACATCAGGAATCGGGAGAGGACATCTCCAGCTGGGTATGAACTTGCAGAGAGAGCTGACCCTGCTTGGATGACCCTGTTACCTTATCTTGGCTAATATTACAAGGAGATATCAATGAGATGTCCTGTTTTTGTATTTGGCAGATTGGTTATTGGAATGAAGATGAAAAGTTAGTTCCAGCAGCCATAGATACTCAAACCGGCAATGAGTCCACAAGTCTCCAGAACAGGACTTACATAGTCACAACTATCCTAGTAAGTGCTGTGACTTCTAGCCCAGCTCTCCCTCTCCCCCATCTCCCTCATGTGCTGACTCCCTCCTCCCCCTCGCGTGCCTTCCTTTGTACTGTATCATTTTTATAATAGCAATAACAATAATAACAATAATAATAACAGCACTTACTGTTTCCTGTCGGGTCCATAAAGATATCTGAAAATTGCTTTGGCTAATTAAATAGGTATTAAAGAGCTCTCATGCTTAAGTATAGAAAATACAAAAGATTGTGACAAGATAGTAGAGGCATCAGCATAGGTAAATTAGGAACATTATACCTGTGCTTTGTGTTTAGCCCACAGAATGTGGGCTGTAATTTTTGGAAGGATAAGCTGTATTGTGCAGAGAGGCTGAATCATAGCTTTAAAAACAAATCTCCACTATAATCATGAAGGAACAATAAGTACCCCATAATGTATGGTATCATGTAGTGTGTCATTGTATACACTCACCCTGCAGAAACAGATGAAATTTTACTAACTTGTTTGTTGAATGCTTGCTGTGAATCTACAGAGAAGACACAATACCCAAACTGAGTTAAACATCTTTAGGGCTCTCTCCTGTCCAGCAGATTTGCTTCTGCCTGTGCCCACATAGGCAAACATGCCTTTGAAAATTCTCAGCTCAGATGCACTAAATAGCCCTTACAGAACTACAATGAAAGATTTGTTGCCCAAATCCCCCCAGCTACTCTGTTGCCCTCAGGTCTATCACTGCAGAAGAAGCTGCACACAGTTTCTGCATAAATAAATAGAAAACGCCAGAATAAAAATCACCCTTTGTGCTTCCTAAAAGAACTCCATGGTGTGTTGACTGTGCCCTTTGGTACAGGAACACAAAGTTAGGGCTTTGCAAGAGGACCAGAAGCTGCACACCGTTCTCTAGTATGAGTCCCTGAGATGCATCTCTAGAAAGGTGGAGCGTGGCTCAATATTGGTCTTCTCTGTGCCAGGAAGACCCATATGTGATGCTCAAGAAGAATGCCAACCAGTTTGAAGGTAATGAGAGGTATGAAGGCTACTGTGTGGAGCTTGCTGCTGAAATTGCAAAGCATGTTGGCTACCACTACAGGCTGGAGATTGTCAGAGATGGGAAGTATGGAGCCCGAGACCCCGACACCAAAACGTGGAACGGCATGGTGGGAGAACTCGTTTATGGGGTGAGTTTCCCACCTTGTCCACTGTCTTTAGGTCTTGTATTGAGAACACATTCAAGCCCAAAGTAAAAAGGAGCACTGCCTTCTGTCAGTTTGTGCTGTCTTGAGGACTGCAGCTCTGATAATGCAAATAATCAGTCCAAAGAAAATGTTTTAATTTAGGGTGGGACAGCACATTTTGTGTCCGTAGAAGTGTCAAAATGTTTTCTTTCAGCAGTTCCGGGAAGATTTTTTTTTTTTCTGGAAGAACAAGTATTGAAAGGTCAAGCTTTCTCACGAGTAGAATTTCCAAATTTTAGTATATGTTATATTTGCATGATAATGGCAAGATATAGGAAGGATAAGATTTCAAAAACTCAGTGTATGACTGGTGAACAGTAGGACTTGACCATTTTCTGTCTAGCCGCTCATTTCCATCTGCTCGGATATATCCCTGTACCCTACACTTCTAAATCTGATTCGCTCTGATAGTTCCCCATCTGTGGTGTTTCAAGTCATTCTTCAGAGGGGTCTAACTTACCCTTGATGGTGTAGGGAGCATCAGTGCCCAAGTCTATGTGTCACCATGCTGGAGCGAAGGATGATCTGTCTCCTGCCAGGAGCTCTATGGGATATGCCAACAACCATTTCAATGCATTTCCCTTTCCATTTTCAAGACTGATTATAAAATAAATGGAGAGTGCACATCAGTGTCACTGGAACTTTTTTCCTCTTCTCCTGCATCAGTTATGCAATCAAAAAGCAGTTCCTGATGGAAGTAAACATCCTGGCATCCTTTTTCAGGTGATTGTCCTTTCCTTGCCTCTTTTGATGTCTGGATGATAAGGCTCTTTTAGTGAAAGTCATCTGCATCAGACTGTGACATCAGTGGATAAATCACACAAGAGCTAGGTGGCTGGAAAAGAAAACACTGTGATTTCAAAACAGAACCGGTGATCAGTAGTGATAAAATGGAAATAATCCACCAATATTATGGGCTGCTTCTTTTTAATGTTTCTCTTGCGGTTGGTTTTGTCTGATTACTTCTCAGATAGTGGGGTTAAACAGAGATCAAAGGCAAATAAGCTGAAGTTAGTAGATATATTTTATCCCCAGAATGCAAATCTCTTTTCTTTCTCTTCTTTTCAGAGGGCTGATGTGGCTGTGGCACCATTAACCATCACTCTGGTTCGAGAAGAAGTTATAGATTTTTCCAAACCATTTATGAGCTTAGGCATCTCTATCATGATAAAAAAACCTCAGAAGTCCAAACCAGGAGTGTTTTCCTTTCTGGATCCTTTGGCTTACGAAATATGGATGTGCATTGTTTTTGCCTACATTGGAGTGAGTGTTGTCCTCTTCTTGGTGAGTCGCTTCAGCCCTTACGAGTGGCACACTGAGGAATTTGAGGAAGGACGGGACCAGCCAGCCAATGATCAGACGAATGAGTTTGGGATATTCAACAGTCTCTGGTTCTCCCTGGGAGCTTTTATGCAGCAAGGATGTGATATTTCTCCAAGGTGGGTTGCCTTCCACAGTGAACCTTCTTCCAGTTCATGTGATTTAATCTTTCTGTATTCTTTGGAACTGAACAGGTTCTTTGACCTTCCTTCCTGAACCATAGTATAGTTTTCTGAATCAGTTAGTGATTCAGAAAGGATCCAAGGGTTCACAGGTCTCTCAACCATGAACTTGGGACCTCACACTTGGGTCCATAAAGATACCATTCTAAATTTATAGTGGGGAGTTCTTTTGAGGGAATTTACAGAAATGCAAATGCGATTTTCTAAAGCTACCCATTTGCAATCAATTTTTGTCAGTCATTTATTGTGTTGCTATTAGAAAAAGGTCATTCTAGCATTTTAGGGAAGCTATAAAATTCTAGTAAAGTAGGGAGAAATAATATAGTAGGTGCCCAGTAAAAGGTTATAAAGTCTGGGCCAAACATTATGGAACGCATTGTGTGGCTTTAACTATTATTGGCCTTTAGAAAGGTCAGAGAAGTACAGAGTTTTCCTTTTGGTTCCCATTTCAGTCAGTAGTTCTGCTGCTTGAACATTCAATAGGACCCAAAATCTAAAGGGTTCCTAAAGGGGCTTCTGGTAGAGTCATTTATTCTCTGTATTAATTAAAGACTGTTGTGATTACTTTTAGGTATTTTTTCTTAGAAAAACTGGCACAATATAAGGTGGCTGAAAAACTGCATGAAATGCAGAAGATGCAGATCTGTGATAGAGACACATGCAGAGATCTATTTGTAAATAAGATCTGGAAATGCCTCCTTCCTTTTTGAGAGCTTTAGTCCCGCAAGTTTTATGGTAGAGATTTTGCCTATTACAGGAGCCTATGATAGACATAACCTTCACATCTTGTTCATACAGGGGCAAAAAAAGAAAAGAAAAAGAACTAAAAACATAGGAACTAAATAGCTGCAAGCATGGCTCTAATAGATTTTGTTATTTATTTGCACAGGTTGTATATTCATTAAGTAATGTCTGTAATGGCTGAGGGATCTTTCTTGTGGTATGTGTACGTTCATATGAGGCAGGACAGCAGCTGAGCCTGGGATAACACTTTTGACACTTCCAGTGTTTTGTCAAGGGCAGACATACTTAGGGTTTGTGAGACTGAAATAGGGATACCAAGCTGTGACTTTGTGTGGGTCAGATGTACCCATCACTCCCAGGAGGTCTGCTGTGGGTGTTGGTTTGAGGGAGAACATGAGGACAGGTCAAGCACCAAAGCCACCAGATTGCTGTCATTCGTGGCTCTGAGAGGCACAGTGTGTGTCTGCACCGCTCGCACACACTGGAGTCCTACATGCAACCTCATCAGACCAGGAAAGTTGCCTGTCACAGTTCAGGCTAAGAACATTTTTGGCCCGGTTTGACTGAAAACAGAGGTACTGCCAGTCACAAGAATGAATCTACAGGCAGTATATGCATTTTCTACATTTGCATGCCATGGTGACATCTGAAGTGATGTGTTTTGATAAAAGCAGACAGCAGAGACGCCTTTTGTTTTCTTTTTCCCCCTCCATTTTTTTTTCCTGCTTTGTTTCCCTTCTCTTCAAAGGAAATTTCAACAGAGAGATGTGTGTTGTGGGTGAATGCAGTTGATAGGAGTTAATTTTGCAGATGCTGAGATGGCATCAAAACTTGGGGGACAAGAAGTAGGCACGACTCTGTCGGCAAGCGGAGATAACACTGTGCAGCTCAGCGCTACTCCCACGGGATGGCAGGGAGAGGCCAGGCACCAGCTTGTTGGCCATTGGATGCCAATTTATACAAATATTAATGAGCTTGCGATAGCGGGGAAATAAGAGCTTGCAGGGCACTTTGATAGTGACAGCTTTTATGAATATGTTTTATCATCTGATCATTGATTAGTAGGAGTCGAACAGGAGCACTCAGAAAGTCTTCCCTGCAGAGGGAATTTCAACTTTATCGCTGTCTTGTAACGCAGCCCCGTGTGTTAGGATGAGGTTATTGCCATTTTCATTCTCATTGCTGTTTTTGTCATCATTATTCTTATTTAGGAAAGAAAATGTCTTCCTTTGGGGAGATTTCTACAGCCAGTTTCAGTTCCAAGGAGGAGTGTGTATAATTCTGAAACATCTTTAATAGAAAAGTATCAGGGAAAATCAGTGATTTTGATCCAAATAACAAGATTTGCTCTAGCTAAACAACAGGCTTTGAATCACCATTTCAAAGTGTTGTTTTATGTTGCTTTGAAATGGGAAATGGAAATGATTGTATCATTATTATTTTCATGTTGTTAATTTGATCATCCTGATAATGAAAATTGCAATTTCATTGGAATCTGTACTTTACCATGGAGCAGAAGAGCACTTTCTGACTACAAATATTTGCAAGAAGAGAGAATTTGAAAACCGAACTATGGGAATTATTATAACTCCCTGTACTCTGAGTACAGCTCCTTGTGATGGCTGCAGGTGGAGAGGAATATTTCTGTGAAATGTGAAAGCAAGAAGGAAGCAGGAGGGTGAGAATTTCCGTAGGATGTTGTTGTACAGAAAGGCTCTGAGTGCGCTCCATATTTCACATGTATTTTTCACACGAACCTGGTGCAGGATTTCTGTGACACATCACTTCGAAATGAATACTTGGTAGAACGACATGGTGGGCAGGTGGAGATCTGCTCTATTCCAATATATTTCCTATATGGTTGCTTCTAAACTTATCACTATAATCTCTCAGTATCTCCCCAGTAATGTATTAATCAACATAAATAGCTTCTGTTATACATCTGTTCTGTCGTTCTCTCCCCAGCAGAAAGGAGCAAGTGCAGGGGTGTATTTTGTTTTTGTAGAGGTTTTGGTTTGTTTATTTCAGTTTTGTTTTGGGAAGGAGTAGGGGAAATTTGTCTGGAGGTTTTTTTTGCAGAGCATGTTTTTTTTCAAGTGCATATGCCACTATGTATTTATCATAAAAAAGTGTAAGATCAAAACCACAGACACATCACTCAGCACAGCGGGCGGTGAGGTTTGCAGCAACTCCTTGCTCTTGTAAAAGCACGTTCGTCAGTCTCAGACCAGTCCCCAGGGAACTTCAATCCCCCACAGAGACCAAAACTTGCTTTTGAAGGAAAGTTGTGCCCTTTTTAAGGACAGACTTACTAGCCAGAACTTTAATCAGGCTTTTAAGTATTCTGGTCACAAACTACCAAACGCTTTGAAGATATGCTGTGAATTTGATGACCTGCGGATAGCCAAGACAGAGCATACCTATGGGTTATGTGCTCATGGCTGAGGAGTGAAGCTTCCAGGGAAGAGGTCAACTGGTGTCCCATAAGCTCTGAAGCTTTCGTGTGTAGTCTGAATGAGTGTGACAAAACCCATACAGTAAGCAGTCATGGAAGGTCCCAGCATGAGCACGGGCAAGGAATCCATCCAAAGGAATCCAAAAGGAGGCTGTGAACTCCTTGAAGTTTCCCACCGGAGTGTGCGGTCCCCCTTCTGCACCATCACTGACCAGTGATGTGGTTCAGACATTACCACATGGAGTAAATTGTCTGGTTTGAGGTGAGATGGTAACTGCCATTGCCCTTAAGATCTGTGTTTTCAAAGTACTGGCTGAAACACAGCAGAATGGGGGAAAAGCAACATTTTGGAGCTGTGAGTAGTTTCATGTATATAGTAGCGGGCAGAAATCAGTGAAGTCTGAAGCGGGCCATAAACCATTAGGCTGTGCAAAGTGCCACCTTAACTTCAGAAAACAGTCATGAAATTGCAAAAGCACTCATTAAATGTGAAATACAGACCCAGAAAGGAGATTCTCAGAGCAAGCGTCAGAGGTAATAAATAACCCGCAGCCAATAGCAAGAGCCTGCAGCAAGAGAAATGTGAAGTAAATATGACTCATATTGTACCATTTTTCAGAAGTGTAATTTGATAAATTGTGTTCAGAGCTTAAAATAACCCTGGTGCATGGCAGCTGTGGAGAGTGGGACCTCACTAACATCCACTGCTGCCTTTCCTCACTCAGGGCAGACCCGAGACCATTGAGGAGGAGACTGAGGTGACATCTGGGCTTCCAGACCTCCTCTGCAGCTGAATGAGGCATCCGAATTTTTCACCTGCCCCATCATTTTCTACAAAATAAATTATTTGATTGTAGTGAAAGGGATAAAAAAGCAGAGAGCAAAATATATATTTTTGCTGTCAGCTTCTGAGCTTGATCTTCCATTTTTTGTTATCTCAAAATGCATTGCTTCATATGGTTTGGGCCCCAAAGAGACTTCCTGTACATAAAAGACTATCAAATTTAATCCAGTTACCCTTTCTTTAACTCAGAAAACTTATGTTTGACCAAAGTGAAATACATTTGGTTAAAATATGTCTTCCAGAAAGGCATTTATTCTTCCTTTGAAAATACCATGAGATAGAATATACATAGTTTCGTTCAGCCAAGTGACTACAGGAGTCTTGTCCCCACTGGAGTTTGACAGAAAGGTAAATGTCACATAGTGCCACCCAGCAAATAGAGCCATCCTTTGTGCCATGTTAGAGGAAAATTAAACAGGCATTTCCAAAAATAAAAGGGTTTCATGGGAGCATTCCGTATATTGTGCTGTGGGAATGAAACGTATATATTTTAGATTAAGTTCACAACATACCATGAGTAGAAGGGATATGTGTAGTTGGTGTCATGACACAATAAGGTGTCATGTCATGATACCTGCTTGGAATTGCTCATTATAGTTGCTCATTATATTGGGAACAGAGCTGGAGTTGCTCTGGTCAGCCTCAGTTGGAAGGGAAAAGAAAAATGAAGCTTTCACCATAGCCTGGGTCTGGGAGAGAGCCAGACTTAAGAGGGGGCATTTCGAGAGCATCAGCAGGGATGCGGGAGCAGGAAGAGTTTCTGTGCAGGCTGGACCATGCGAGGTCCAGAAGGAAGTCCTGCTGGGAACGGTGGGGAACGTAGAGGCACGCCAGAAAGACTGTGGGTGTTTGCTGTGTGCAAGGAGACAAGGTGCAAGATGCAATCCACTCTTCGGCTGGCTAGAGATAAGAGTTAAATGAGACCTAACTTGTCAGTGGAGTCCAGACCAGGGGCACCGAGCCCCTGGCCGGGAGGGAACGTGCTGCCTAGGGGAGTCTGCTGGCAGAGGTGATGAATGGATGCACTCGGAGGTGGGAAGGAGAGATACAAATGCTGGCTGCTATCCAGTCAATAGATGCAATCTATTATTTATATGTATCTTGTGGACATCGTTATTTGTTTTTAGTGACATGGAAACAGTGGACTCTGGCTGATCTATAGCCGTGTGCAGCCAGGCTTACATTTCACTGCAGCTTCTTTTGCAGGCACTCTATTGCTCTCAGTCATAGCGGTACGCCTGTGGAGAGCAAATGCAGTATTTATTATGTACCTGTAATTAATGCTGAACACTTTCTTCTGTTATTTTTCCTGTTTATTTAAATTTCTTTTTAGATCAATTGAAAAAAATCACAGGAGGCTTCAGCCATAGAGCTGGTGGAAATAACAGTAAAATTGCACTACAAGTTGTTGATGTTTTTTTCTAAACTAGCCTCTAGAGATTTTGAAAAATAGCAGCACTTTCAAATTTCATCAAGATGTTCCTAGTGCTGAAAGATTTTATTCAGTTCTAGACAAGATCTAAATCAGAAATTGGTTAGGACAAATAATCTTTTCTTTTTTTGGGGATGAGAGATTTCATTTGGGTTGTTTCAAGGGAATTATTTCTGTTCTGTTCTTTGTTAACTTACTTTTGCAGTGTACTTATTTTGTTAAAAATTGAGAATTAGGGAAATTAGAACCAACCACATTTAGCAATTAGAAAGATTTTAATTCCTTCCTGAAATGAAGGCCAGGCCTGGGTGTTTATTTTGCAACTCTTCTCAGTTTCAGTAGGCATCTTGTCTGATACCCCAAGCAGCTGCCTGTCTTTTTGGCCTGATGCACAGTTCTGATGCCATCTTTGCAGTACCCATTGTAACCTTAAACAAGGCTTAACATGTCCTGGAGAGCTGTGCAAACTCTCTCAAAGCAGGAGTCCCACAAGCAACCAGGAAGGTTTGTGCTTTTCTTGCCTTGCACCATTTGCACGGGAAGGTCTGGGCAATGACAGCTTTTCAGGTGTGAGCCTATGTGGGCAGAAGAGGAGGAGGTGAGCACTGCTGGTACCATTCCCTGCAGGGAGGCAGCGTCAGAAGGAGCAGAATTCACTGGCAGGGCTTGCTAAAGCCTCTCTGGGGACATGGGAGATGGTTATTTTATCTCTTGCCTCTACAAGCCAGGTTGCTCACCGCCAGTTGGATTCACTATGCAGTCTCAAAGCAAAGGGTATATTTTTGTAGTGAAGGGAGAAGCAGTTTGTCATTTCCTTGGGGAGCACAAGCAATTTGCATCTCATACTGGGGCTGCCCTGGGGACAAGGCAGCTGAACCAGCCTGAGGGCAAGGTTGGTTTAGCATCCCTCCTATTCCTGCTCCGAGGTGGGATGAATCTGGAAGACTTGGAGGCTTGTCCATGGGGACAAAGCTCGGGACCATTTATTTTTGGCAGTTTGCTTGAATGGGTGAGTTAATGTTGGTCTTTAAGAATAAAAGTAAAAAATTAGGATTTCAATTTCTGGAGAAGTCTTCTTTCCTCTTAAAAGTGTACCAAATGATTTTGCAATTATGTCTACCTTGCAGAGTTAATTATGTCCAGGGAGAGGAAATTCAGGTCACAGAGCAGGATTTGCAAATCACCAGAACTGATGACCACACTTATTTCTGAAATGCACTTAACCAGGGAAAGTGACTCACCGGAGGAGCAGCTTGACAAATTGCACAATATCTATCTAAACAGGCGCCTTCGGAGCTTGCGCAATTCCATGGCAACCAAAATGTGGCAGCGAGGGGAAAATGGAAATTCTTTTAAAATAGTCATCCTTGCTATCCTCTTTTTCATTTGGGAAAATGCTGAAGGATACAGAGGTCTCAGAATAAAGAAATGCTTAAGTAACAGAGAGAATATTGTTCATCAAATGCAATTTCATCCGTAAAGGAAAAAATGAATCTTTTGGATTTCCACGCTCTACCATCTGAGAATTTCTAAACGCGGCAGAGGAAATGAATGTTTCCTCCAATGATCTGTAAGGCAGTTCCTTGGGATGGTTTCACTATCTAGTTGCTCTTGCATGACTCTCACTTCAGGCTTCTACTGTTGAGGTTGCTGGGGGACAGCAAGAAATTTGCTGAAAGTCTCCTCATTGAGTGACAGATTTATTAATCTTTCCACCAGCTGTATTTAAAACAAGAAGTCAAACACTTGACTCAAAAGCAGATTTATTAAGCTAAAGATATATTTGCCATCTCTTTTTTTAGGACTAAATAAATGTTTCTGATATTTTTTATTGAAAACAAAGGAAAAAAGAGTGGGGGAAGAAAGTGCATTGGCATTTTTTTTAATCTATTGGGAAATTTTATTAGGACATCTCTGATATGGAAATGGCATGTGCTACTTGTGTGTCAAGAGCTGTGTACTGACTCAGGATCATGAGTGGTGCTATGATTTATATGGGTGCTTGAGATTCACAGCCTTCTCTGTAACTGCAGCAGGAGGCCCTCAGAGGCTCCAAGGACTCCTATTACGCTGTGCTCCCACTTGCTGATTTTCAGTCAATAATAGAAACACACTTTCTCTTTTCATTTTCTTCCCTCTTCATAACCTGTTATCCCCGAGCAGTCAGCTCAGCTGGGGCCTGACATTCTCCAAGCTGCAGTCAGGACTGCACATGGTTGTGTCTTCCTAATAGCTAGGTAGATTGCCAAGTGTTTTTGTGGAAGAATAAGGGTTATGAGGAGCTCAATGACCTCTATCTCCCTGAAGTGGTGTCCTTTGCAAGGCCGCTTGTCACACACTGCTTTAATGTTGGCACTCCAGAAAAATTTTGTAGCTAAGATGGGAAACCCTGAGTGTGTTTTCACAGGGAAGCCCTGTGATGAGTTTAAATAACTGATCCATATGCTGTACATAACTTTTGTCAGCACTAAGATGTCATTTGCACACTGTCTGGATACTCAGTCGAATGAGCATTGAGCTCCTCAATTTAAATTGTTCTGGCTCACACCACACAGAGCATCTACAGCTGCTCTTTGCTGGTTTAATTCCCCGGAGCTGGCCAAAACTTCACGGGCTTCAACTGAGAGGCTCTGAGTACTTACATTATTCCACTGGAGTTTGGGATTCTTGTACCTGTTTTGCTTTCATCCCAGATTTCATCCCAAATACCTATCCTGGTAACTGGGGAAGCACCGTACACCCTTTTTGCAATAAGTTCAGGAATGTGTATATACAGCAAACCATGTTCATTGTAACATCACAAAACAGTGAGCAAGCAAAGACAAATTTATAGAAGTACAAAATAAGTGCTATTTTGTTCATTGTGAAGGGCTTGATGAAGCTCAGTGATTGGAAAAAGCAATATTATTTCCAGAGAAAAAAGAGACAGACGTAGGAAGGAGAATTAAGGTCTGATTAAAGCCACGTGGAGTTGACCTGGATGGTCATTCTTTACAATGCTTTTTGCTCAGTCATTGAACAAATGTTCTCAGGAGAGGACAATAGGAGTTTTAGAGGAGCTCCCTGCTGTGGCTGGAAGTGCCGCATGCCAGGGTGAAGATGAATTGTAAAGACGAAAAGAGTTTAAAGCAAATGGGCATATTCTGAAAATGTACCCACATGCAAACGGACGAGGAACAACAGTCTCTGGGTTCCCAAACTGTTTGGGCACATATGCAATTTAAACATCAAGAAAAAAATCAAAAACATCCCTCTGTGAAAGCTGCTGCTTTGCTTTCTATCAGTGAAGTTTCTTCTCAGAAGGTCTTGTTCCTGGTGCTAAGGTCTCTGGGCTTTGTAGAGCAAACAAGGTTACACAAAGAGTCCCCCCACCCTGTCCCACCACCTTCCTTCATTCTATTATTTCCTCTGTTTCAGGCAAAAGCTCCATCCAAGCAAATGTCTCACTAGGGCATTTTGAGTTTGTTCTGGTCCAGCACAAAGGAGGTTTCTTATTCATATTTTCATGACTGTCCTGCTTGGAATAAGCCTAAATTGCTTTGTCTTCTCTAGGGATCAATGAATGCACTGAGACAGATCAAGATCTCGAGATGGGATTGTGCTGTTTGGAGGGACGAGGCGCTAAATGTCTCATAGGGATGTTCAGAAGGACTGCCATCAGAGAGGACAGTGTGGCACAGCCAGCAGGTGCTGGGGAAATGTGGGTCATGCTAACAAATAGGGGCAAAAGCCTTTCTGTGCTTGGACAGAGGCTGGGGTTGAAGGAATCACCTCTGAGGTCCTCCATGGTGGTATTTCTTCCATTTTCATGTGGACAAAAGGACCGAGTGAGAGCTAGGGGCCACCTAACTCAAACCATCAGATAGTAGGAAAGGGCATACAGCTCATCCATGCACCCCTTTCTGCAACCATTAACATACTTTAAGGCATTCAATCAACTTAATAAAACCATCCAGTGGTTCTCGTTAATGCCTACCAAGAAGAGTTGCCGCTTACCCTTAGATCCAAAGGCTAAGAAGCAATAATCCAGTCATGGTAATGATAACTAACTACTTTGATCTTCAGATAAAAGAGCCTATAGAAGTGAAAAAGAGTAACATCACCATTATTCGGACAACCTCAAAGTGTGTTATATACACTAATGAATTCTCCCAGTGAAGCCTGATGAGAGGTAATAGGAGGCAAATGTATGAACAGAGGAGCACAGAGGAAGAAAAGAGGGAGGGAGAAGAGGAGTCCTCATATGGTGAAAGGAAAAGCAGCAAGAATAGGTACCTGCACACTGTGGATACATGTGAGACAGGATGAGGGGTCCACAAGGGCCCAGCTGCAGGAGTTGAGCACATGGAATGCTCTCCCATAGGAAGAATTTTCTCCTCTCTTATTTCTTGAAGGTCTCAATAAGAAGCAAGATCTCAAGCTGCAGAGAGGCAGACAGAGGCAGGGGGCAGCTTTTCATCTCAGCAGTGCTTCCGAAGCCTTTGAAAAAAAAATCACCAAATGGAAGTTAGCAGGTAAAATAGGGCCAGCAGAAACACTGAGCATGTTTCCCCTTCACAGTCTGGGAGTTTTAACATTAAAAGACAGAAGCTCCTGTGCACATAAGGCTCTCCTAAAAGGCACTGGCTGGGAAGAGAAACCAGATTCATTCCCTACCACTTCTACAAGGAATATGGTATGTAGAAAAAAGAAAAGCTCAAACTGAAAATTGAGAAAATTTCTTATCTACCATTTTGATCAGGTATCCTATTTTAAATCAGGAATTAAGAGAGAGAAAAGGAAGGGAATATATGGGAATATTGCTCAAAGTGAAACCTTCCACTGCAGAAAATACTCTCCTTGGAGAAAAGGTCTTTCTCTTCTCAGATTAGGAAATCTGAGCAAAAGACAGACAAAAAAAAAAAAGTAGCATTGGCCAGAAGTCTCAGGAACTGAGCTCTAAACTGTGAGCACATGTAGATGGCTAAAGAAAGATCTTGGAAAAATGAAAAACTGGTAATATATAATCCAAAATATATTAAATCTTTGGGGGAAAAAAAAAGAAAAAAAAAGAAAGCCTTTTCATCTTTTCATCAAGCAGACTTTGCAGAAGAAGCTGAGGGAGAGCAAATGAGATCTAGAAACACAGCAAAGGACATGTGGACAATAGGCCATTGTTTAAAAAGAAGGATGAGTGCTTTTAAATTCAGGGCCACCTGAGGTTGAGGAAGTTCCTTAGTAGTGAATCTCCTGGGGCACTCCAGTGAGTGCTTCTGACAAAATTTTATGCTTGTCACCTTGTGAATTTTTCTCAGCAAAGCTAACATATGTCACCAAAGCGAGAAAAGTACATGAAGAGCCTTTTTTACAGTGAAATTTTTGCTCAAAGGCATGATGAGAGTTGCTTTTTCCTTGTAGCAAAAGCTGGCAAAATTGCAAAACAGGGATGACTTTGCCTTTCACCAGAGCTGCCGAGCAGCCCAAAGTGACTACATGTTTCTCAGCAAGCCTCTGTCTAAACACCCATCCCTTCAACTACCCTGGTTTGCACCATGGCGAGGCACACTGTACCTGTACTTAAGAGGATCACAGTGTCTATGGGTTCTGCCTTTAAACCAAACTCTTATATTTTCTCAGTGTTTCACCTCATCCCTCTATTCTAGCCCTTTCTTTTCTATACTTTTTTTTTTTTTTTTTAGCAGCCTTCCGGAATAGTTGGGTGTATTATCATGCAGTTTTGGGCATAAGGATCTCAACTCAGCAGCCAGTTCTGACTGCTCGGGGATGGTGGCTCCCTGAAGTGAAGGACGTAGCTCAGCTCTGCAGTTCCGCTCTGTGGGAGTGTTTTTATAGCATGGGTAGAACATGGGGCCTGCTGAAGTCTAGGGGGGCTGCTTGCCCATTTAAGTCCATGCTTGCATGGCATCTAGTGCTTCCAACACCATACTTTGCTAGTTGAGCAGGTGAGTTGTGCCGGTTGAGTGTCAGCAGGCTGTGTTGCATAGCCATTGAGGTCCATAGGAGGTCACAACATGCAGACTGCTATTGAGCCTGTAAATTAGCTGCTGCTTAGCTGGGCTCACTTGGTGCTGCCTCTGTGTGCTGGGATTGAGCATTTCAGGAAGGGGAAATGGGCACAGAAGAACATCAGAGCCAAATTCCACCTGGTGACCAATGCTTCAGGCCACCCACCCAGCTGAAGTTCATAAATGTGATTCATCCTCTTCTCCCACAGCTGGGAACTGAATTATAGACATGAAGCAAGCTACTCTGGATCCCATAAAGTGGCAGGGCTTCACAAGGAACAGAAGAAGAGCTCTTGGCTGCTAGTCCTCTGCTTAGTCCATTAGGTACCTTTTGCCTGTCAAAATGCTAAGTGAACGTCTTGAAAACAGCATGTAGCTGCTCCATGTAGTCATGCTGATACTTAACACTGCAGCTGTCCTAGCTCCAGTGACTGGAGAACCACAAGTGGCAAGATGCATTACTGTCTAAGCAGGAATACTCATTTTAGAAAGAGCTTTTACACATTAAAGGGAAATTGAAGAAAAAATGCCAATATATTATGCAAAAGAAGAGATGAAATGGTCTAAGGCCATTAGCTTAGATGGAAAGAAACAATAAATAAACTGTGACTTATAATTAAAACCTCATATGGATATATGCTCCCATTTGAATCTGGAATATTCTGCATATTTATAGGCAATATGTTCAGTTGTTGCAATATTTACCCAGCAAGTGAGCCTAAGGCCCCTTTGTAAAAAGGCTTCTGCTGAGATTCTGCAATCCATATTGCCTCCTTCCAGCATGTTGGTTTTGGGGGTCAGATGAGCTGGCATGGTTTGCCTGAAAGCATGAGGAAGGGCAGATCTCCAGCCCACACAGAAAAGTTAAGGAGCTCTCAAATTTCTTCCTTTTTTTTTTTTTTTTTTTTTTGGAACAGAAATTAGAAAAAGACAAACAGGAGAGAGACAGCATGGGACTCCCAGTACCTGTGCACCCTCAGCTGTCTTACCCACTCTTGCTGGTTAATGTTACCCATAGAGAATTAAAATTTTCAGCTATTACCTCTGCAGATAAGTTGTGAGGTGAGCTGAGGAAAGAATAGTTGATTTGTACGGCTGGGAGAGGTAAATGAGAATGTCAGCAGAAAACATTCCCACTTCTGTGTTTGTAAGGGCTCTCTGGACACTGAGTGTTAAAGCCCAACATTGCAGTTGGGACTCCAGACTCTTGTAGCAGGTGGTAGGATTCAGTAATGAGCAAATGTAAACTAACAAGGGCAAGAAAAATTAATAATACAGCACAGACAGAGAAACATGTATTATAATCACTCCAATTTCATGACAAACAGTTGGTAGCTCGTTCAAAACCCTGTAGCACAGCAGAGCATTAGAGGATAAGAGCTTTACAGCAGGTATGTGATGGGTGCACCCAGAGCTGTTCGCTGCTCCACATCCCCACAATAAGTTTTTTCCTGTGGCCATGGCTATTCACAGACTTTTCAAGTAAATCTGGGGTTCATGTCAGGGTCAGAGATAAAACGGTGAGACCAATCATTCTAGATGGTATGTGACACAGAAAAAGCTTAGCTCATTTACACGGTGGAGCTTAATGCTAAAAATTTGTTTAAAATAAGAGCAAAATGGGAAGAAAATATTTGCAGCTCATCCACTACCAAGTCAGCCCTCAGATAGACCCATGAAATTATCTAGAGTCAGTATCAAGTTAGCAGAACAGTGTCGGAGATCAGAGGATCTGTGTGGGTAGAAGACCAAAAGTGGATTTGACCCACAGTCAGCAGAACAAGCATACAAGAGCTTTTCTTTCCACAGTGTTGCATAAATTCATTCAGTGACAAATATGTCAGTTAACTAAGTGAGCCTTTATTAGAATAGAATTTAACAGCAAATCTGGGAAATCCTCCCAAAGCAACTGTGGCTTTAGAATCCCAGATTTGCGTTTCTAATTAAAACGCTGTCAGTTTAGGTGTAATTCTCCATAAGAAATGGATTTGGTAAGGGGGAGGGGAGAAGTGGGAGAGAACCGAGATGCCACTTGAACAGTTTTCCAATGACATTTACTTTGTATATTTTTTGATTATAGTGTTAATGTTTTTGTAAAAATGCATGATGCTTCTTCTAATAAGATAGCAAAGCAGAGGCAAACTGCTGTCGGTTTTTCCTACCTTCTGCAAGGGATAAGATCAAAGAGCAAGTTGTTTGATCAAGGATTGTATTTTGTTTTAAGAAATAAGAGATTATAGCTGCTTGTTTTTCTTTTTTCTGTGAAGAATCCATCAATGCTAAGGCTAGAACATTAAAAAAAATCACTGCATGGGAACAAAGGGAACTTGCAATTTTTTTCTGCTTTCTACTGGCAAAATGCAGTTGCTTTTGCAAGAAGTGAAAAAAAAAGTGTTGCCTAAGTGAGAAAATCAAAATGATTAATTTCAGCTTGGTCATTTGCAGTATTTCCATTAGACAGATATAAAATAATACATTCCAGAATTATCTTTTAAATGATATGTGTGGTAGGTAAGAGTTTAATCTATTATAAAAGCTGAAAGAAGAGTATTTTAATGAGAAAGCAGAAACAAAATTGTTTACTATGTCAAAATCATACCTTTTAGCCTTTCAGAAATGAATCATTAAGTAATAGAAAAATGCAAAGCCTGGATGGACCCAAGCCAACCATTTTCACAATGCTACTTTAGAGAACTTTTGTGACAGTTATCTTTTCATTCTAATTGGAAATATTAAGGTTTAATTTACAATTTCAGAATTCTCCAAGGCACTGAAATTCCAGTTCCCAATCAGTTCTAATTTTAATTAGATTGTGCACGATGGATAATGGGGGCAGAGTATTTACCACCTACTTCTGCAAGAGTGATGTTGGAAAGGAGCACCCCGTCCTTGTTACTGTTCTGTGAGGGGCAGGCAGGACCCCAAGTCTGGGAGAGGAAGGGAGGATGATTTTAGCCAGCACAGGCAGGGCTAGAAGAAGAAACCAAGAGATCTTAATTTGGATTGTGTAGGAAACAGGACTGTGGGTGCAGAAGGAATTATATAGGTTGAAAAATTCAGTCTGGTCTATCTAGCTATTTCATGGCTTTCCACCTCTCAGAATTAGCCAGTCATTAAAGCCTCTTATCACTGTTATCCTTACTTATTTTATTCTGATTTTTTTAGATCCTGCTATTTGCTGGTATTACTATGATAATAAGTGTGTATAAATCCAGAGGTCAAACAGACAAATTCAAATGTCAGAACGATGGCATATCTTTAAAGTACTAACCAGAGTGTTCCATCTCACCTTAGCTCTGCAGAGGACTGAGGCACTAACGCGTTTCCGCACGGCAGAGAGCTGATTGCCTCCATGTTACACTTGGGCGGGTACGGGGCTATGTAAATTCTCAGTGCAGGAGGATTTAAACCCCATACTGCCCATTAGTGAAGAGAAATGAACTTTGCTACGGCTCGAGCTGCAGAACATTTGTTACGGTGGAAGGTCATTTTCTGTTTCCTAGCTGTGGAGTGAGATTTTCAAAGCCTCAAAGTGACTTAAAAGTACGAGGTATATCTACTCCTCTGAGACTGCTCTTATTAGAGCATAAACATAACTCTTAAGTCCCACTGGCTTGTGACCAGGCTTTTAGCTCCCAAGTTTTCAAGTGACTTCTAGAAATGGAACATTATCTCCTAAATTACAAAGGCACTTTTGCAAATGTGTCCCAGGATGGTAGCACTGCTGCTGTCCTGCATGGTCTGCAGAAGTAACAGAACAAGATTGTAATGGATATTGTCTTTCCAGCCACTTACTTCTGGTAAGCAGTAGTGGGCATTGGCTCAAAATCTGAATAAGCAATATGGTTATCCAGAGAAATCCAGTTTGTCCTGTTTAACCTGTGTTCACTGCTACTGAGCCTTAGAGATGTTGTATGGCATCTCATCTGCTTGTGCAGTGTTTCATTGTGACTTATTATATGTCCTATTGTATTGCACTAGCCTCCAGGAGACTCCCTCACCAGCCAGAGCTCTGTTGTGTATGCTGCACAGCCACGGAGTGAAAGGACGATGTCCTGAAGAGCCCGTATGCTAAGTGATTCCTCTGCTGTGTGTTTACAGCAGTTTAGATTCACAGCTTCTAGCTCTAAGTCAGTCTAGCAACAAGGGCTAACATTGCCCGCTAGCAGTGTCTGCAACACGGTATTATACAGATGAAGTCCTAGCCATGCTGGCAGTCACAGCAAGCTGTTTATCTCCTCTCCTTTCCTCCGCTGTCTATGAGGTTGGGCACTCACGTACTCACAGCATCTCATTTAATGAGGAGGAATGACCAGCACGAGCAGTATACATAGCCTAAATGAGACCAGTGCACGATACGGACACACATCCCATCCCAGCTTGCTCCCATGGGAAAGAAGCTACTACCCACTCTCCCTCTATTCCCAGCCCTTCTTGTTGCCTCCCAGTCTGAATACCCTATAGTTACTTTTTCATGCTGTCAATGCCAGGTGCGGAGCTGGGAAGCATAAGCCATCTGCAGCTGACAGCAGGCAGCCCCCGTGGGATAAGCCAGTAATGAATACTGCTCGGATGCCGAGGGTCTAGAGGCAGGAATCCGGCTGACTGCCGCTGAAGGGATTGAAACAAGTCACAGAAATATCCCAACTTCGTCAGGAAGGAAAGGCTGTATAATTTGCAGCTGGAGATGAATGTGATTATTTGCCATGCAAATGGATTTTGCCAGCTCAAAGTGGCCTTCATCAGCAGAGATTGTTGTATTTGACATTATCCGGTTACTTTTGTTTAACGCCTCTGCCTTTTCTGAGCGCTTCCTTCCCTAAGCACACATCATCCAGACTAATTAGACACAGGTATTTTTTTCCTCTTCCCCATCAATCTGAAGACATGTGAGCTGAATCCGTAGCTGCCTCCCTCTCCGATCCCTCTCCAAATAGGAAACGAAAGATAAATATGTGTGCGCTGACAGTCCCGTGCTCTGAGTATTCTCCACAGATGGTAAGCATGGTGATGACATTTATCTCCCCTAACTTCAGCTCCTTAGAAATTTGCTGTCTTGTCCAACCTAGTGATCCCAGTTCCTTCAAAACCCAATAGAGAGGGAGGTCTCCAGAGGGAGACCTCTCCACCTGAGATAGATGGGGTGAGGTCCCCATTCATCTCCACAGGTTGTTTGGTGAGTATGCCTCTCCTGGAGAGTTGAAGATAGGGTAGAAGAACAGTGCCCATCTTCCAGCCTTTCCATGGGATCTAGCACTCCCACAACAAACCTGTGATCGCCCTCTCTGTCTGGTAGTGATGGGGAGGCATAACAAGAAATTAATCTGGAATTAGGGACCATCAGTCTGCTTGGCAGTGTTGCTGCAGTTGCCAGCTAAGGAGGTTTGCATGAGACACTGCAAGACAGGGTAACCAGCATATGGCTTATAGCTGGAAACCAGGCCGTAGACCTGAAAAAATCTTGCCATGACTGCCTTTCCTTTTAAGATGTGGGTGGTTAAGAAAATAATTTGTAAGTTCCCTATAGTATCACCTTAGAGATAGGTCCTGTAGACTTTCTGGAAAGAGCTGTAGAGGTGGCTCCTTCAAAGGCATTCACTGAGCTTGGGTTTATGGTGAGATGGACTTTGCTGCCTGTCTCAGAAATGCCCATGGAAGAAGAAAGCAGAGGGGAGAGCAGACGCTCTGATCCAAAAGGTGACACCCCAACCCAGTTCTAACCACAGAATTCTTTCAGTTGCACCTCTGTGAAATAAACCACTTGTCCTTTCTGTCACCGTAATCCGGTGCATTTGCGCTTCCTGCAGTTTCCTCTCTTTGCCACCAGTGAAAGCTGCTGTGATCAGTCTGCAGGAGCGTGGGGCTGAGAGCATGCATGGTGGGATGACTTTTATTTCTACATATGAAAATGTGTGCTTTCTGCTCTGCCTTGTGTGCTGTGAATGCATGTGTGGGAATTCTGTCACTGTGCATCTGATGCCTGCTTTCTGCTAGGAAGTGACCTCAAAAGGTTTTGACTAAAGATGTTTCAGGGTGGGTTGGTCTAAGTGGGGAGATTACCTGATGTCTGGGGGAGCAGCTCCCATCATATCAGAAGAGTTTAAAACCAGACTGGACAAAGTAGAAGTGTGTAATCTCGGTAAGTCTTGCAGCTGGTGAGCTCTGTGGGTTTAGTCTCTTTCCAGCTCTAATTTTGGTGATTAGCAGTGTAGGGTTTTTCCCTCACCGGAGCAATGGAGCATGCAAGTTTGTTTGTTAACTCGCAGTAAATCATAGCAGCTGGACCCAAGGCTTCACACAGACCCAGACATGGCATGGCACATGCTGACATGAGCTGGTCCAGTGCCCTTGGCTGGACTGAGATATCTCCATTACCATCTGATAAACCATATTTCTGGGGAGTGACTCAGGTCAGCAGAAAGGCCACACTAAGACATGGACTCCCACAAAGAAATGAACAGTGTTTCTCATGTACAGGTCCTCCCTGTTCAGACTGTCTGGCTTTATAAAACAGCATTGTAAGTTATCTTCTGTCTGGGACAGTGCTCTGCATTTAGAGGAGTGTATAAATAATTTAGGCAGAATGCATGCATTCTGACATCACTCTAAAAATTATCTTTTACTCCTAAAAATGATTAGAAAAGATTTTAATAAAAACTAATGCTTGCTTGCTTGACTTATTTATCTCTATAGTTATCCAATGGTTACAGATAATTGGCTATTTGATTGCAGCAAGTGCAAGATACTTAGATTTTAAGGCATTATTATGAACATCTTGTCTAGCCCTCTGCTGAGTACAAAACAGAAAATGTCAGTAGGCAAATTATTCATTAAGGCTGTAGTCTTCTCTGAGCTTCAATATGTCTTTTAGAAAAACATGGAGTTTTGATTTTTAAACTTCAGGTGATGGAAGTATGGTCTGTATATCTGGTCTGGCTCCATGCTGGTGCTCCTTCTCACTGTGGGTACATGCCATAAAATAGACCACATTCTGATTGGCATTGTCCTGCCCAGCTAAACCTTCCTGGTGGTTGTCTCCACATTTTATTATTAATGTTATTATATACACTGAAAGGAATTAAAAATCAACACAAATTTGTTCAGTTTCTTGTGTATATTTTTTTAACTGTGAATTTTTTTTCTTCCTCTAATTACATTGACATCTTGAAAAATAAATTAAGAACTGAGACAGACCCTTGGCTTGCCTGGAAGTAGCTGGAAAACGTGACTTTGGGTGAAAGCCTGGGTAAATGATGGGCCTGCAAGAGCAAGCTGCACGTTTTAGACCTTCACACCCCTCCTGTCTGACTCTCCCCTCTGTGTACAGGTCTCTCTCCGGCCGCATAGTCGGTGGTGTCTGGTGGTTCTTCACCTTGATCATCATATCCTCCTACACAGCTAACCTGGCTGCCTTCCTCACAGTGGAAAGGATGGTTTCTCCCATCGAGAGTGCAGAGGACTTGGCCAAGCAGACGGAAATCGCCTATGGGACCCTGGAAGCTGGTTCCACTAAAGAGTTTTTTAGGGTAAAAAGGAAACTTTAATGCAAAGATTTTGCTTAGCCCCTTGTTTGGCAAGTCTTCCAGAAATGTCCTCTCTTGTCCTCAGCCTGGGTCTGTTTTTTCTCTTGCTTCCCCTTACCATGTTAGGACGTGCTGAGCTTGCCCCCAGAACAGCAAAACCCTAGTTTTCCCATGGCTGCTCAGAAGGCTGGCAGTGTCTCCAGCACATGATATTCTGCAACTGTAAATAGAATCACAGAATATCCCGAGTTGGAAGGGACCCATAAGGATCATCGAGTCCAACATGAATAGAAACATGGAATATCCATGTGGTATCCATATCGCACATTACAATCATCTCCTGACTTCCAGCTTGGCTTGCCCTTGATTTGATCAGTAAAATCACTTGCCATACACAAATATCCTACCCTTCCTGTGGCAGGGTGATAAGGTTGATCTGGGTCCTGGTGCAGGAAATGGCCAGAGGTTCATTAACATCCTTGTTTGTCTTCCTTGTCCCATCCAGTATGTGGGTAAGTGTTCAGTCACACCTGGAAATCTGAACTGGCACCCAAACCTCTGTTAACACTTCTGTTGGGTTTCTGCTGTCCTACACAGCGATCCAAAATAGCAGTGTTTGAGAAGATGTGGACATACATGAAGTCAGCTGAACCCTCTGTTTTTGTGAGGACGACGGAAGAGGGGATGATCCGGGTGAGGAAGTCAAAAGGGAAGTATGCCTACCTCTTGGAGTCCACCATGAATGAGTACATCGAGCAGCGGAAGCCCTGTGACACCATGAAGGTGGGAGGTAACTTGGACTCCAAAGGCTATGGCATTGCAACGCCAAAGGGGTCTGCACTGAGGTAAGTAGCTTGGATTTGCTTTCCTTTGCTAGCCCACCCAGCAAATCAATGTATGCACACAGTTCAATCTCCATTGCCATGTTAATCACAAAAGCTTGGGGCAAGGAGGTGAGGGAGGTGGAGGGAAGGGGATATGAACATTCAGCGTGGTGTGCAGGGAAGTAAAATGCCCAGCTCCCATTGAGCAGCAGTGGGAGCAGCTAATCATTCAAGCCCTGCATTTGGAAACTGGATCTTGACCGATCCACTTGCTATGAATGTGTCTCTTGGATTAGGTGATGGCAGGGGGCTGCTGTGGTGTAACCATTGGTTTCACAGAGCATTTTCTGGAAGGGGTGCTCATCCTGTGCCATGTGAAATGCACAGCTTTGCAGAGTATGGTATTACCCTGGCTTGGATCCATCCTTGCAGAGGGAGCTCTGATGGGGAAAACATTTTGATGATCCTAAGAGGAATTGCTGCTTGGGAAGCGTGGGAAACCAGCTTTGAGAAAGTCCTGCAAAAGGCGCACATTTTCATTCACCAAATAATTCAGCGTCAGATTTTGGCAAGCACCAAATTTTAGACAAATCAAAACTGCACAAACCCTGCATTTCTGAGCCCAGACCTGCAGCTGTCTCATGCCTTTGCCAATTGTCACGTGAAGTATCTTCAGAGACCTTCCTTTAAAAAGGAGAACACTGAAAAAGTACATACCCAGATCTGTGTTAATAGCAGAGCCTGGGCACTGCACGCTGCCATACTTCTTCTGGACGTGAGGTGGCCACCTGCACAGTGCATCATGCAAACTTACCTGATCACAGCAGCATTAGACCAGTCTGCAAACTTGCATGGTGATCAGAGTGATACCAGAGGTGTGGTTCCTTTCAGCAGTGGCCATGCAAATTCTTCACGTTACACTCGAGGAATATGAGTTTTAAGGGTTTAGTGGGACTAGTAAGTCCTCAGATGTCATAGCTCTAAGTACTCCAATTGATGGTTCAACTGATTTAATTATTTATTAAACATATTTTGATCAAAATACTTTGACCAAAATAGTATATGTGGCCTTATACTTGCTTGCTGACATAACCTAGTGCAGAGACATGTTCTCTGGAGTACTAGCAGCTAGTTGAGCCTTTGCTGATAAATTTGGCTGGTCACACAGCTGCTGCGCCAAGGCCAGCCCAAAGAATCAAAGCCGTATCAACTGGTAGTGGATCAGGCCCAAGGATTCTGGCTACTACATTTATTAAGTGAGGTTAAATTGGATTCAGCACTTCCCATATCAGCACTTCCTGATGGTATCTTTGAAGAAACTCGTGAATGTAATGCAGGTGGTCCAGAAGGCAATTTTTGCATCCAGTGTGGTTCAGGTTCTGAAGTGCCTTGGGGCCCTCCAGAGAAGGTGGAATTTTTCTTACAGCTTTGAGATGTTTTCCATCACACTTTCCCCATTGTTTGTTTTCTACCTTGCAAATATGGAAATTAGGATGCAGGTCTGATTCTATTTATTTATTTTTTTAACAATCTTGTATCCTAATTTTGGTATTATAAAAACAAACAAACTGGAACATCCTACCTGTCTTGTAATTTGTTGGCATGTGAAAGAGCCATTTATCATACTTTTAAGAGAAATAAGAAAAAAGAAAGAAAGAAAGAAAGAAAGAAAAGTGCATCAATCATTATAATTTTGCAGCTCCAAACATCCCTCTGCTAGGCATGATTCCAAAAATTCCTAACATTTCTTTTTGTTTCCTCTTTTTCATCCCAACTGCATGTAGAACAAATTTCTTATGGGCCTAATGGCAAAGGAGGAATGCTTGATTTTCCATTCTGTGGTGTTTCTTTGGAACAGTTGCTGTCAGTTTTTGTCCCATCATGTTTGTTTTGTTCCCGTTGTTTTAATTGTTTTAATCTTAGTAGTTGCCTACAGTCTTCATGTAGTGTCTGTTTTCCCTTTGGGGTTCTGCACGTGAGAAATTGCCCTGAGCAAGGTGACATTCATAAGGCATCTGTATAGCATGGTCAGCACGTCTCTTATTCAGGCTTCATCTTCACTCACGTCCATCCACAGAGTAAAAGCTCTGAGCCAGGTTTGGAGGTACATGTAAGCCAGGCCTATCTTAGATTGGGTTTGTTGTAGAAGCTGGGCTGCATTTTGATTTTTGCCACGACCTGTCACTTTTGTAGATAGACAGGTTTTCCTGGTTTTGGTATAGATGATTAGGAAAGGATCCTAGAGAGATGCTAAATGAGAGTTGACCTTTGTTTTTCTTGCTTCTGCTTGGGAACAAAATGCCAGGATATTGCCACAGATGAGTGAAAAGAAGGTTGAAAATCCAGGAATAATTATATGTATTGTAGCAGGTGCAAACATCCCTCCCAGGCCATCAGTTAGTTTTCTTGGACTGCTAAAAGAGCTTGTCTCCTTCTAGGTGAATCTGGCCTTGAATATCTTTTGTTTTCAGATGTTACAGTGTAGTTGCATTTAGGCATGGCCGAGAAGGGCAATGATGGGAGGGCAGAAGTTATACCTTCCAACACCAATTAGTTCAAGGTGTGATCCTGTCTCACACGAGATAGTCATGCAGCTGCAAAACCCATACATTTACCTGGCAGGGGCTCTTCTCCCTTGCCAGACAGGTGATCAAAAAGAGGCCAAAAAGCCATCCAAAAGTCATCCAAAACAGAGGAAAGAAAACACACAAAATCCCATGTGAGTTTGGACTCGAGGAATAGGGAGGTTTTGGAGATAGAAATCTAGGAGGGCAAGTTCTCCAGAGCAGCCAGCCTGACAGCAAAGTTCCCTAGAAACCCCATGAATGTGAGTTGGTTTTCCCAGGGCCTGGGAACAAATACAAAATGTTCCCTGTTAAAAACCCACCTCTTTTCAGGACCCCAGACCTCTAAGTCTTTCATCAAAATACTCTCAAGATAAAGTATTGCATGTTCCGCGTACTCCCCATGAGCTGAAAAGAGAGACAGTTATATGAAATGCAGCCCCCCAGGAAAGGTAATATACCATGCTTAGCACATGGCCCCCAGAATCATACGGCTGATACTGTGTTCAGGGAAACTGCAATGCCTTTACTATGTTAACAACTTGTACCCACATAAAAGCTGCAATGTACATTGGCTCATTAGTTAACTAATCTTTGCAGATGGTTCAGACATTAGAATGCTAATTAACCTGTATTCTGTTTTAGAAGACAGAAATAATTGTGATTTACTTAGTGTCAAATTCTTTCTCAAGCTATACTTACATGCTTCCATTGGCTTTAAATGCATCCAAAGTTAGACTCTGACCACAATACTGTTACAGTAAAAAAGGGAAAAATATTCAGTTCTACACCTTTGCCTTCTCTTGGACTGGTAGAGAGTTTGACTGCATCTGGGTTTTGCTTTTTGAAGGCTGGATTCTGCCTGAAGAAGGCTCCCAGTCCTTGTGAAGGCTTCCGTGCTTGGATGGGATCCCAACAGGCAGAGCCTCGCGGGCTCGTGGAGGTCAGCAAATCCCTCTTGCTCACAGCCAGGCTTTTTTAGAATTGCAATGTAAGAAAACAGCTGCCTTGGTGAGGTTTTCTCAGTGTGGTACAGAGGGCTACGTGCATGAAGTGTCTGAGATGGGAGCTGTAAGGTCCTTGGCCTTTTTCAAGATCTGCCTTATTGGTATTCAAGGTCTGTTAGTGGACAGTTCAGCCCTCCATCTCTTCCATGCTTTTGAAAGCCCTCTCACGTTTGTGTCTCACTGTTTTTAGCTTTTTTCCTTTTTTTATGCAATGTCAACACCAGCATTGCACCTGATGCCCAGCATCCAGAAACAAACTGTGCTCACGTGCAGTCTGTTCAAGCCACTGCTGCACTTCCTGAGTAAAGCTGCACCCTCAGGTGTTCGCAGATGAAATCAGTGAGACGTGTGAACACATCTGAAGGCAAACTGCAGCACAGTTTGGGATTTGCAGGCTAACCTAAATCCAGATCATTGGTCTTCTTTATAAATGGCAGAGTCTATTCAGCATCCAGATTCTTGCAATGTTTTCCATGACTGGTGTGGTGCATGTATAAAACATTGCAGCCATCCAGAAGTCCTACGTGTTCTCAGGTGTGTACATTCTAATGGAGCCGCAACCATCCCATGACCTTTTTGGTAACATGCCAGTGATATCACAGGGCACACAAGGCCATTCATAGCTGACCATAATTGTCCAAAGTGAAGGAATTCACTTCCCAAAGCGTAAAAGGGCCTTAAGTCCCTGAGACATTGGGAGCTCTTAAGGGAGGGAATCCAGAGCTCAAAATTAGATGAAATAAGATGACCAGGTTCTCCACTGAGGTAGCATGGCCTTTCCACAGGGTTTCAGGAAAAGCAGTGGTGACGACCACCAGTTGGGGATCTGCCCCTATGTTTCATATGTCCTAAAATGTCTGAAGTGTATCCCAACCATATGTTAATTTGAACATGTTAAAGTTCTTCTTGAATTGATTAAATGTTCTTTTTGTGTGTGTGTTACTTAATGAGAAATGATTGCTGATCATGTTGTTTTTATATATGTCTTTTGTGATGTGAGAATCACTCAAGAGGAATAGGCGAGCCAGACTCCCCTCCCCCACAAAAACCAAAATTATATAAATATATATGTATAGTAACCCCCCAACTGGAGCAATTCTGCACCGAGTCTGGATCCCTATAAGCAATGACTTAATGTGTCCTCAAACATATTTTCCATTAATAAGGGATTTCGGTGCTTAGACATTTGCCAAGCTTTCTATTGCCGTATCTATCTAACTACTGCCGAAGAAAGCTTAAGACGGGGGTAGCTCTTACCCAGAGCCGCGTGGCTGTGGGATGTGGCTCTCTGCTGCGCTTCGTGTAGACAAACTCTCAGTAGATCCCCAGGAGTTGTTTGTCCTCTGCTCACGAGAGGTGGGGGCAAGGCCGGATCAGGGACGCTGGTTCACCCATCCCTCGTTGTCACTTGCTTGACGAGTGTTCTCCGCGTGTTACTCATCGAGTGTTATCTATTCATTTTAAAGAAACCCAGTAAACCTGGCAGTGTTAAAACTGAACGAGCAGGGGCTTTTGGACAAATTGAAAAACAAATGGTGGTACGACAAAGGAGAATGTGGCAGCGGGGGAGGTGATTCCAAGGTCAGCCCCAGTAAGAACGAACTAGTGGGTATGAACGGCATGGATAGTAACCAGCAACTGCTCCGCCAGCGCGCCTTGCGCTCCAGCCTGGTGCACGCTGCGATTGCTCACCAAAACGGGCACCAAAAAGAAAAAAAAAAAAAAGTGGCGTGGGCCAAGATATTCCCCACATGGTCTTTGGGGCAGAGGGGTCTTGAAGGCAGCTCCCTTCCTCTCCTCCTGCCCACCTTCCCCAAAGGCTATGCTGGATGCATCCCCGGTGCGAACACCCGGACGAGACCGAAATACTGTGCAGGGCGCTGCCAACTGTGGAGCACCTTGCAGGCGGGATGGGCCTGCTGTGTCCACGTTGGCCAGAGCATTGCAAGTATCAGTGGCAGGTGGTTGAGGTTGCTGGTTACTCAAAGTGATATAGTAATACTCATCTTGCTATGCTGGAGGAAGAGCTGTGTGATTGCTGCTGGGGGGAGGGATGCGCTGGTGGAGGCGGGGCGGGGTGGCCAGATGGAGTATTCGATCGTATCACTTTGTCAATGTCTAAACTTGTTCAATGAATGCTGTGAATGAACTGTCTGTGCTGAATAACATAAAATAACATTGGTAATGTTATTTATGTTATTTCCCCCCTGGTTGAAGAGGTCCCGTAAACCTAGCGGTTTTGAAACTCAGTGAGCAAGGCGTCTTAGACAAGCTGAAAAACAAATGGTGGTACGATAAGGGTGAATGTGGAGCCAAGGACTCCGGAAGTAAGGTCAGTCACGCCACAGAGGTCTTGCCTACCCTTGCAAAAATTAGTGTGTAACCAAAGACCCTGGTCTTCGTGGTGCTGGGATTTGGAAGCTGGTGTAAAGCATTTTGTTTAATACCCCATCCAGAAGTTTACAGTGCTGCGCAGAGCCCAGCTATTATGTCATTACTTGTTATTTATATGGTAACCACTGGGGAATTCAATGCATATGTCATGGCCATGCATGTAAAAAATATACAGGAGAGCAAAATGTATACAGGAGAGGAAAAAGCAATTGGCATACTGGATGATCTTAGACATCTTTTCCAACCTAAATGATTCTATGATTCTATATGCTGCACAAAGATAAAATATCCTAAGTCTGGTGAATTAAGGTCCTTGCAGACCATCATGCTCTGCAGAGGCTCACAGACTACTGCAGAGGGCTGCTCTTTGCATCAAAATCATATCAGAGCTCTGCATCATTCATGTCTAGTTTAGGCTAGTGTTTAGTTGAGAAGGGATGATTTTACGGGACTTTAGGGAAAGAGCAGAGGAAACTTTGAATATTTTCAAAGTTAATTTTTGAATTAATGCTCTTGTTCTCAGTCAACAGAAATAAAAGCCGCTGCTCAGCCCTGCCACCTTCACCCCAGAGCTGCAGCAAGGTCTGTGTGATTGCCCAGAATTGGTTCTGCTCTCAAATGCCAATGGGGTTTCCCAACTGGAAACTGGAAAAGGGAATGCAATATTTTTTTTTCCTTTCTATGTTCAACCCATCTCCATAGCCAGATTGAGGGGGCTGGATTTTAAAGCATTAAATATATTCAAAGTTAAGAGGAAGGGGAAGATTTCTCCAAACATTTCTGGTAGGTTGTCATATTTTTTCCACCTGGCCTAATTGTCTGAATCTCACCAACTGCCGTATGGCATTGTAAAGTATTTTGGAGCTGACAGATGCTATTTAAAATCAAATTCTGCTCTTCTCTGCAGTATTGTACTTATCCAAGAATAACGTTTCTGTAAGGCATGCTATACAATATGGCATTGGTCCCACTCAGGCAAAAATCTGACTGACTTGTACAGTGCATATATTTTGCAAGGTAACCAACTGAGCAATAGTCACCATATGAATGAAAAGTAATTACTTCTGCTGGGAAACTGAAGCCACAACACAGCTTCCACAATACCTTCACCACAAGCCTGCATGCATCAGTGATAGAGAAACCCCATAGCTGATAAAATGCCCGTAAGGAAATTGGTGTGAAATTAGTTTAGTTTAAAACAATACCCCTACATACAGTACTGTGTTTTATCACTATTCTCGTGCAGGAAAAAAAAAAAAAAAAA
>VXAA01007081.1:641286-655377 GCA_013399115.1 Anseranas semipalmata
GAGAGGAGAGGAGAGGAGAGAAATCCCAAGAAATTAAGTTCTCTTTGTTACAGGAGCTTTTAAGTTTTGAAAACTGAAATGTTTTCATGCTTTGTAGGTTAACTTTTTTTTTGCCAACAGATGCTAGTTGTCCTAAAGACAGAATCCTTTTGCAAAATGTATTTGCCTGAAAGCCAGTGTTGGTGCCTGATGGACTGCTCTTGACTCAACCCGCTCCGTGTTCACATTGGTGTTTGGTTTTGGACCTTTTTGACATTGCTCCAGTATAGCTTTCTGCTTCCCCACTCCTTGTCCTTCCCCAAAAGTGTGGGTTGCTTATTGTAAAAGCTGCCAAGGAAAGTGAGTGAATCAACTGTCCTAGAAGGGCAAAGAACAAGCTGTGCCACCCACCCATCCATGTGTCCACAGAGTAGCAGGAAACACCGCAAACTGTACAAAGGCTTCCTTCCCAACTGGAGACACATCTACAGGGCATAAATATTATTCTTTACCTGCATGGCTGTATCTCAAATAAGCTTTATGCAGTTTTCATCTGTCATACAGTGAGTGGGGCTGTCAACACTGGCCAAACCCTTGTCACTCCAACAGATTGACACTGCCCTGCCCTGGGGAAGCTCTACTGGCAAGTAGATATCGAGTTGATATTGCAGGGCAATAAGAAGCATGGAGCGGGGCACCGCGGCCTGGTTGGACTATAAGGAGAAAGCTTGACCTAGAAACAAGAGCCTGGTACATGGAGCTGAGCCAAGTCTTTGGTCCTATACCTGCCCCGCAAAATTTACCTGGTCAGCATGGAGGACAGGGCTTGGAGAGCGGCACGGAGCGACATTGGGGTTGGATGTGGGGACTCAGTTTCCCTGCTGATGAAATGAGTCATTCTGAGACTCGCGTCCTCCCCAGAGAGCTGTGACCATTCATTAGGCATTGTAAAATCAGAACATAGATGCTGACTGTGAGTAGTGGTCCATTAATAGCCCTATTTATTGCGAACCAAATAATTAGCTTAGACATGCATCAGTGGGTCTTGATTGCATAAGAAATAACTTTCTTATTACACAGAAATGAAATGTGTTTATGAGGACAGCTCAGGTGTCACCTCAACCTCAATATTGGAGAGGAAAGGAATTAAAAAAAAAAAAGAAGAAAATCCAGCCATTTTGATGTGTTGCTCAGCAACAGAATTTGCGGGGGAAACAATCTAGGAAAGAAAGAATGAGCATTTCCAAGAGAATGGGTTATTTCAGGCGAGACATCAGGGACAAGCAAATGTCACACAGGCGGAGAACATTTTTTTTCTCCTTTAATCAATAATTTAAACTAGGCATTTTGGGTAAATAAGCATTTAAGTTAGATGATTGAAAAACGGCGATCCCAAACCTTTGCAAAGAGTCACATTGCTGAAAAAATGTTTATTTGTTTGTGTGAGGGAAACATTAGATTTACTAGACACCAAATGAAAAATTGAAAATGCTCTTAGAAATGTCACATGTTCATTTAAAGAGGGAGATGATGTAATGACAACACTGCTATAATGTGCAGCAGCTCTACCAGAGCAATCTCATATTAATTTTGTTGTTCTCCTTCCCACATGCCCTTCCCTCCCTCCCTTCTCCTTTCTCTTCCAGGACAAGACGAGCGCTCTGAGTCTCAGCAATGTGGCGGGGGTTTTCTATATCCTCATCGGTGGGCTCGGACTAGCCATGCTGGTTGCCTTAATCGAGTTTTGTTACAAGTCCAGAAGTGAATCAAAGCGAATGAAGGTGGCAACCCATTCCCAGGCCTTTCACACCTTCTCTCTGATACCACCCCATCTCCAAAGCTGCCTTCAGAGACGGATGCAGCCCAGACCATGGGTGGAAAGCCGAGACATAGGGATAACGAAGTGACCTTATCACTTGACTTGCTAGAAAGGAATAGGAGCATCAGAGAAGCTAAAAGAGGCTCAAGTGGGCCATAGTGGGTAGCTGATGCAAGATCAGACGTGGCATAATGCTAGTTCAACGTTCAGATATAGAGCAAAATCATAGCACAAATGGTAGCAGAAACACATTGCCTTTCCTTAAAAATAAAGAAAGCAGACTATAGCAATGTGTGTGCAGCGTGGATGAAGTGTGTTGGGGTTGGTGTGATATAGCCTTTACTGCAAAAAAAAAAAAAAATCGCCAAACCCAAGCAGTTAACAGTAAGATAAAACTGGGGTAGTGCAGTAATGAATCAGATCCTGTTGTTCCCTCTGCTGGCATCCTGCTGGCACCATTTGCAGGTAGGCAGCAATGATAGATGCTCAGAGCATTTGCCAGATTTCCAGCCTTTAACCCCAGACGGACAATGTTCTCCCAAGTACGTGCCCTGGAGTAGATGTTGTGGGGTCTCCAAATTCAGAATTATGTGTCCTCTCAGAGAGAAATTGGGCTCTGAGGTCTCCTGAAATGTTTTTTTTTTCTTCTCCACTCTGTCATGGTCTTGCAGAAGCTTACTTCCTATGACCCAGGAGATTTGTTTCAGCCCTAAATTCTGGTCTGCCCAAATTTCAGTGTCATGTCAAGAGGGATTAGATTTGAGAGCCTTGGGAATACACATTTAATGCAGCATCAGTGGAACATGTACGTCTCGGGTCAGATGACTAGCAGAGGTTATCCCTCATACAGATACCATTTTGCACAAGGGGTGCAGCAGGATCTGTGCTGTAACAGTAACTCATTCCATTTCTTCCTCATCTTGACCTCTCCCATGAGCATGGAAGTCAGTATAGTATATGAAATATGCAGCCACTTTCATAAAAATTAGAGAGATTTTCACTTCCCTGGGCACTGAAATGTACCCAGAATCAAAAGGAAAATAAGCAATCATTCCTTTGGGTTTTATGTCACCATTTCACAACATGCTTAACGTTTTGTCAGCAATAATAACATTTCTCATTCACTGAAAATGTGCAATAGCTCTTTTCCCATTGAGATTCAGAAAATCCTACAGGCAGTGAGAGGTACACTGAGCACAGGGGTAAGATAAGGTATGCAATTAATGTCCCTGGGTATATAAAAAAAATTATAATTGCTGTCTACACCATAAAGCGAGGTATGTCACGAACACATTGTGATGAGTGTATCAGCATGCAGTAGCTCCACAGCTTTAGTCTTAAGAAGATTCTGCCCTGGTGTTGGCTGCCCCGCGTTACTTGAAATGAGCCAATAGCTCATGGCAGTGTTGACTTACAGTGCTTGTGCCGTGTTATAACCTGCCACCATGGGAAGAAATTGTTTCTCCTGACGTTAACATCTGGGCCCTTTGGCTGTCTCCCACCACCAGTGGTCCCCCCACAGGGGCATTCAGCGGAGCCCAGGCAAGTGCCCAGAAAGACAGGTCAAATGCTCCTCCATAGGAGAGGACAGTCTCAACCCGTCCTCTGCTCAGCCAGCCCTGATGGACACTGGGGCAAGCTGCAGTTCCCACCAGCGCAGGAGGCTGCTGCATGCCTGGCAAGCCACTAAGTGACAGTTTCTGAATAGCCCTTCCAGCTTTAGCTGCTCTGGGTGATTCTTCACCTGGATATCCCAGATCAAAATGGATGAGAGTGCCCTTGAATGCAAAGAAACTGAAAGAACTTCATCTCTTAGTTTAATTGTTCTAAACAACCGATTTCCTTAGATCTCATAAAGCAAATGTTTTGGACAGTATCTGGAACAGAAAAATGAGATTTGGTTTCCTGAATTAGGTTTGCATTTCCTGGCTGCCTCAGTTATCTCTGTAGATAAAAACAAAGGCACAGGCTCAGCTTCTCACATGAGGAAAGTAAAACATATGCTTGCAGTGAGTCAGAGTCCACCATGCGTAACGGTACAGGAGTAGTAATAGCATATCTATGGGGGAAGTGTATATAATACCTTTGATCAGATCCAATGTGACTGTTCTGATGTTGTAGAGTTTGAATAGTTTTTGCATATGGCATGTATGCTTTATACCCCAAAATACTGCTGAAACATTTAATTTTTAATGTAGAAGAGGTGTGAATTAACAGAGTAGATGCAGTAGGGACATGCAGAAAGTGAGAGTGAATGGAGAAAAGGAGGGAGAGAACAGTAACAAAGACAACACTGGTTTATATTTTAATATCTCCAACATTGCTAAGGACAGGGGGAGACCCCCCCGTCCTTCCTAAAAAGGGTTTTTGTTTAATCCCACAGCAATCAATCAATGAAGCCATACGGACATCAACCCTTCCCAGGCCAGCTGCAGCAGGAGGCAGTGGAGAAAATGGACGTGTGGTCAGCCACGATTTCCCCAAATCCATGCAGACGATCCCGTGCATGAGCCACAGCACCGGCATGTCCCTGGGAGCTACAGGATTATAATTGGCCTTGTGACCCATTGCCTGGGTGAGAGCAGGGGCAGCCCAACTCCACCCCCTCCAGAGCCAAAACCAAACCCAACACCAACAAGACAAATGATGATGACAGAAGGGACAATTGGATGGATCTTCTCGAGGAAATCAAATCTATTTCCCTTTTTCTTTTGCAAACAGATCCACCGGCAGGAGAACAGAAACAGGTCTGTACTGCAATAAGGAGAGTGTAATGGGATTTAACAGACTCGTGAACCGTCCCTGATCAAAGAACCACTGGAACACTAATGAGGACTATGCCATTTTGTTTTAACTTGGTTGTTAATAAGTCTTAGTGTGTGCAATATATATATTTTTTCTTACTAATTCCTGTGGTGTCAGGGTAACATCAGCCCTTTCCCCTTTCCCTGCTCAGCCCTTTAATCTGGTTTAGTTCGGGATGCAAACTATAACATCTGAGCTACTAACAGCAAGAAGAAAATCCAACAAATGGCAAGTCGAACTCCCTGCAGGGCATCAGCACTGACCCCTTTTGTCCATCGTAATTCTGCCTTCCGTTGTTCTGTTGTGAACTCAGGGTGTGGAGTTATTGCAACAAGGCAGACAGAGCTGCAGATGGCTCTCCCTGCAACTGGAAGGACTTGACACAAAAAGAACCTGAACAAAAACATGAGGCTGTTTTACAGGGGCAAAGTCATGAGTGAGTTTGGAAACCCCAGGTAATCTGACAACAAAGTGATAATTCTTCCAGAGATGATGAGTGGCGGTTCAAGAGAAGGATCATGTGCCTGGAGAAGAGAGCATCATGCATGGCATACTAGAGCAGATGGTTGGTCTAAGAGCATGGTAGGCTGCTGTTTATGGAAAAGAAAAGGTAAATGCAGTATTCCCCTCACATGCCACTCTCCTGCCTAGGTTATTGGGGGCTAATAAGCAATTGTGAACCATTTCTTCATTGCTTAGCTTCTGTGTGTGCTCCCTTTTTGGTGGTCACGTAAGGGAACCAGCCACCCTGAACCGGGAATAGACCATCTCAAGACATACAATTCTAGATGGCTGCCTATTAACCAGTAAAACATACTAGAAGTCATGGGGCTGCAATGGGACTATCCCAGCCTTTTTGCTCTGAAATCCCTTTATGGCCATTTTTCTAATTAAAAGTGACATTTTTTAGATAGTTGGCCAGAATAGCTTCCTGGAAGGAACTGCTGAAGCAAACCAAGGAGGAGACCCTACAAGAGCTTCATTCAAGCGTCCATGATATTTGATAGCATCAGGGCTGGTCAAACTCAGCCTTCCCGTCAAGTTGTGGCCTGTACTCTGGGTACAAAGCCAAAAGTAGCAGATTCCCGCTCGTGTGTCCTTAGGGAGGGGAAAACATCCACAAGCCAGGAGAGCAGGTTGCTGGCACCAAATTCAGTATTGCAGAAACCCGCACTGCTGGACAGGCAGCTAGGAGTCCAGCTACAGGCATGGAGATCAAAGGGGCAAGGATGGTTTTCCAGAACTGCATAGAAGATTCATTCTGTGAATCACTGGTGTGGACAGACATATGCTTCCCACCCTGGTGAGCCTGAGACACCTCCCCAGAAGTGAAGGATCCCAGGGGAGCATCTAGAGAGAGAGAGATCTGCAGGGCAGGGACCACAGTGAACCCACTCAGCCTTGTCCCATCTCAAGAGTCCATCACTGATGGCAAATAAAGTTCAAAACTTCTCACAGGACTCATCAAATATCTATCTGTCCAGGGACTGAGCTGCTATTGGAGGGTTCTGAACTTCTTTTTCTCTTTTTTTTTTTTTTTGTTTTCCTGCAACGTAGCAAGTGAGGAGCAGGAAAAGAAGGGATGCGAGTGAAGACAAAGTGATGCAGGCAAATGACTGGCACAGGTCTATGAGGAGGATCTGTCCATACAGCTGTCCAGAAATAGAGCTGGAAGCTGCCTGAATACCAGTTTCCATTAGTGTACTGTGCAGAGCAATACGTTTACCACCTTTTACACCAGCCTGGTCCAAAGCATCTGTTCCATTCACCTGCTTCTCCTGCAACACTTCGGAGACCAGTGAGACAAAGAATCAAGATCTGAAGCTCAGGCACAGCATGTCTTGTGCCAACATGTTTTCCTCTCTCCACTACTGCAAACCCTTGTGATCTCTGTCTCATTGCCAAACATGAGTTCTGTCATCAGCTGCTCCAAACACCTCTTCAGGTCACTTTGTGTTGGTTATCACTATTTTTAATCCACTTTTATTTCCTTATTTTTAACTGTATAAGTGCTAGCGCAGTGGGAGCGTCCCTCAAGCTAGCCCGTTTCCATGCCCAGAGCCCTCAGTGCATCTCCTGCCCCGGCTCTTGCCGCGTCCCGGACCTTGCCATGGCACCGCTGGGTGCTGCGCCCTGTCCTCCTCCACAGACACGACCACCGTGGTGGCAGGTCACGGGGAGCCCAGCAGGCAGGCAGACGAAGACGGCCTCGTGAGAAGCAACGCGCCTGTGCTAGGACTGGCCCCTGTGACGTGAAGATGTGAGATGCAGTCTTCAAAGGCTTTTGATCAGTGGTGGGGTTAAAAAAAAAAAAAAAAAAAGAGGAATAGGACAAAGGCGTGGAAAATGTTAACTTGTAATATGTATTTTTACTACACTTTTCTTAAAAATAGAGTAATGGTAAAACTCAAAGACATTGACATTTTTTCTCAACAGGAATCCATATTTAACAGTTTTGGCTTTCATTAAATTTTGCTCTTTGGTACCTGGATCTTTTATTTAACAGCTATATTTGTTTTAACTCTCTTTTTATTTTCTTTCTTTCTTTCTTTCTTTCTTTCTTTCTTTCTTTCTTTCTTTCTTTCTTTCTTTCTTTCTTTCTTTCTTTCTTTCTTTCTTTTTCTTTCCTTTTCTTTCTTTTTCCTTTTGGCAGTACTGCAAAGGACTTTGCTTTATCAAACTCAACAGTGTTTTTATTTTCACATCTCTTTTTTCAAGCAACATTTTGTTGGTAATTATCATTTACACAAAAATGAAACTATCAGCTGGAATTTTAGCACCAAGGATCCATGATCCATTTTTCATACCTGTCCATGCCATTTTGTGCCAGTGCTGGATGTGTGGAAGTGAAAATGATGTTACCCCTCAGGCAATATTACCCAACCTGAATCAAATGAGATTTCCTTGATTATTGCTGTGTCTGACTTGTGAACAGCAGCCAAATAAACTGCTTCAGGTTGAAATTGGGAATCTATCTAATATTTACCCAAGAGTCAGGAACCTAAACATTCATTGGGTTCAAAGTTAAAAATTTTGTTTCTTGTTTGGACTTTTGTGGGGTTACTTTTTGAGAAGGGCTATTCGAGGACTTTAGCTTGTTTTCACAAGAGAGAGAAGATGTAGTCAGCTCAGAGATAATTCAGAACCAGCACTGGTCCAAAAATCCACACCAGGATTGGCTTTCCTAGGAGCTGTCCTGCCGCTTCAGAGGCTCAGACATTTAAGATATTTCTCACTCAATTTT
Organism: Anseranas semipalmata; assembly: GCA_013399115.1. Taxonomy (NCBI): domain Eukaryota; kingdom Metazoa; phylum Chordata; class Aves; order Anseriformes; family Anseranatidae; genus Anseranas; species Anseranas semipalmata. Next base: position 649,134 of record VXAA01007081.1, read on the forward strand.
CACACAATTAACCTGCTAAATTCCTCTTTCAAAAGTATGTTGAAGTGGGAAAGAGTAGGATTTAAAGGACCATGGACATTTATGTAGATGCTGACAGTTACAAAGACTGGCTATAATCATGACTGTGATGCTCTGATGTAGCCCTTGCTGTCACAGATATGGAAGGACTTCCCTTCCCCATGGCATCAATCTCATTTATCAGCTGGGGAAGCTGAGACACCAAAGTGCCTTCAGTCAGGCATCTCAGCTCGCCCTGCAGGGCTGTGGTTATAGATTCAAGGTCTCCAACATTCACAAGACATTTTTGCCCACTGGTAAGTTTTAAAGGTAGGATCAGAAAGGGGCAGAATTGATGCATTTTGAAATGGGCTGTAAACCCTCAGACTTCAAAGCACAAGGGAATCCAAATCAATGGGGCCTGAAGGAGAGGTCTCCCATGGGCAGACTATGCTGCATCAGCCCATTTTGGTCTTCCACATCTGCTTGGACATCCAGTACTGTATTATGGGTTTGGACCTTGTCTCAAAATGCTCTTCTTGCTCCCTCAGTGCCTCGCTCTTGGTTCCCAGTGAGGTCGCAGACATGCACAAGAAATTTTCCTTTATATCTTGACAAAAGCAAGACAAAATTCCCTCCTAATGGCAAAAGCAAATATCCCTTGTGAAAAAGTCTCCAACAAGAATAAAACCATCTTCAGTAGTTGTCGAAGGAAAAAATGCTGAATACTAAAGTGCAGCAGGTGAGGAGCAACAGATGCATCACCAAGTCCATCCCTTTGCTATGGGATGGGAAACCCAGCACCAGGGCACAAAGCTGGGATGCTCTGAAAAGATTTGGCTGGACTTGTTTGCCCAGGTACCTACCTGCCAGCAAATGCAGCAAAAACTTTCTTGTCCAAACTCAGTGAAGGGACAGGGCAGGGGCACATACAGCAATTGCTGTAACCCAGTGGGTACCTTTAACCTGTTCGGCTCTAGCAACTCAGCCACAAATCTCCTTCAAAAGATTTGGGAGCTATGGGGACATTTTTACTCTGAATGTAGGTTCATAATCAGTTTTTAATGACGTGGACAGTCACTCAAGTCTTGCACATGGCTCTGGGTCCCCAGGAGAACAGTTTTGTTCATGTTTCTAACATGTCAGTCCACCACAGAGGCACATGTCAGAGCTCAGATGACCCATCACGGTGGTGTGGTACCCTCAGGACGCTGCAGGTATTCCTCTCTGCCATGGCATAAGAAATAACGGCACAGACTGGGGCTTAGCTAGTGGAAGTTGCTCTGAAGCAGTACGTTGGAGATTGTAGAGGAGATGGGTTCAGGCCCTTTCCACCAGCAAAGGTACCAGATTTACCCCAACTACCTTTCAGAGACCTGTGTGGGCTGTTCTCTGATGGCTGTCGTAGCTGCCGACCTCTCTAAAAACAGATTCCTCCATTCCCTCCACGTTACCTATGGGCACTAATCAATTTGTCAGCTGTCATTGATGGTTTTGTGTCTTGGCAGCCCACTGCCGGTGGAAGCCCCAATGCCTGCATCTCTGCTACCCAATTAATTAATTAACAGAATCACAAGGATGTCACCATGCCACACATGGCAGCCCACCAGCCTGCAGCAGGGCAGGGCTTTCGGGGTAAAATCCACATGCAAACCCCAGCTCAGAAGATGCTAGACGGTGCCAGCCAAAACTGCTTGGGCTCTATGGAAACTGTCAGTCGTGTCGCTCCAGCGTCATTACCGAGATGACACTCCTCCCAGCTTTCTTCTTACATGCAGCTGCTCTCTTCTTCTCCAAGTCCTGATGTCTTGAGTGTAGAAAAAGGATGAATTTAGTGTGGTAGGACCTGGAAAAAGTTCTTCTAGGCATGGAGGGTTGGCTTGAGGAGTAGCTTGAGACTGATGTCTCCAGCAGTGTATCAGCCATTCCCACTCTGGGATTTTCCCCTCAGTCCTGATGTGCAGCGTCACCTCCTGTTTCCTTTCTGTCCATCCCCGTCTCTCCTTCCTTGATCCATCAATCCCACCTCCAGCACTGTCAGCTGCTCCTCTCCAGGGCCTGGAGTAGGCTCTGGGAACATAGCTGGTGGTTGTCTTATTGCAGATAACTCTGTACCACCGTATGTCTTTAGCCAGCACATGAACTCACCTTCCTTTGGGATGGGAGCAGAGACAAGACACCAGCACTTCTGATCACACTCAGAAGTGATCCCATAGCCCATCATACCACTCACACACAGCAAGGAGTCTTCTGCAGAGCGGTGCTGGCAGTCACAGCACGCTGCAGGGGCCCGGCTGCACCCAGAGTCATGGGAAATGAGTGGCAGAAGGAAGTGATGGCTGTAACATGCAATTCCCATATGCAGGTTTCACATGCAAATATCATGCGAAACATGGGTGAAAAATTTGGAAATCCAGGATTAAGCTATGTAGCAGTATGTTGCTCAGTGTCCTAATGCCGGGGTCTGTATCCTCAGCAACAAAAATCTACTTGAAAAGAAAGAGAAAACTAGAAGAAAGAAAATGCTATAGTGTTTACCAGCACAGGCATGATGGATTTACAGGAGTCACAAAAGGACGGTGACCCCCTTTCCCTGCAGGAATACATCTTCCAGGTCAGGTAAAGAGAAGCAGAAGGACACGGGTAGTACGCAGTGGGGACACTTCACACTGCAGCAGCTTACAGCATGCAGCGTGGTGCCTCCAGCCCCATCCTGTGCAGAAAGCAGGGGCTCTTGGTCAGGGAAATGGGGTGTTATGGTCTTGCAAACCACTGGGGCACCTGGTTGTGCCCAGAGCACCCAGGCTGAGCTCCCTTTTGCTGGTGCACACCTCTCCCGAGGAGGCAACGCTGCCTGGCTGCCCAAGGTGCACCTGGCCTGGGGATGGAGAGACGCTGGGCACCATCTCCACCAGGCTGGTACCCAAGTGAGCTCGCGGCCATGAGCAAAGGGAGAGCTGTCTCCAGAGCAGCGAAACACAGTAATCCTCACCCCCAGAGGGGATATTGAGAAGTTTAATTAGCCAGTGTTTGCATAGCTCTTTCTCATGCACTAATTAGAAAGTACACACACATACATGTGCATACACAGATATTAAGAGAAGCTTTTGATGGCCCAAATTAGCTGTCAAGGTACCTTTTCATTCCTAAGGATCAATATTGTATAATGTAACAGCCACAAAGTATGTTCATTACTCTGCAGGGCTGGTTTAACATGCTCTCTGGATCCCTTTGGCAGTATTTCCTCCTCTGTTTGAGCTGGCATCAGAATTAATGGCATGTCGTGTTCTGTAAGTCCTGACTTTTTAGATGAAAGGTACATGGTGTTGTTCGCATCAGTATTACAGTGTAATAAATCAATGCGTTCCTGTTGGAAGGATTTCAGAGAATTTCACAACTTGCTCTCAGGAACTCAAAAGACAACCTATTTGCCAGGCCATGGGCCAATGAGAAATAAATAAATAAACAATTCCACAAAAGAAAAAAAAGGAGATAGATAAAAAAAAAATAATTGCAGTATTGTTACCTGCTTTGTGTAGGACTCTGGAGTCAAGGTAGCAATTGCAAAGCCTCATCAGGCCCCATTGCACAATGTGGTGCACAGCACAAGGGAACAAATGCCCTGCGCCAAGGAGGTTATGGGCAAAGCTGGCAGAGGCTGGGGGGGACAGAGCCTGATCTCACCTGACCAAACAGAAGCAGAGACAAAAGCAGGGTCCTAGACCTTCCAATTTTCAGAAAAACAGCAGGAAAGGGGAACAGGAGCAAAGATGGAGCATAGATACCAGGACAGAGCACCCAGCAGCCACCCAGAGGTGCCACAGTTACCCTCCCGGCTTCTGCGGTAGCCGCTGCCCAGAGTGCTGTGCACTTACTTACCAACATCTTTATGAGTAAAACTTAAATTCCCCTGATCCCAGGAGCACATGTGCAAGACAGGGAGAGACTGAGCTTGAAAGGGGAGCCGTTTTGCTGCCTCAGATTAGCTCAAACTGTGTGACAAGCTTTCCCCTCTTCAAAACCGATGTTGTTAACCTTGAAATCTGCATTATTAATATTTCAACGTGAGTCCCATCAGGAGCTGCCAAAAGAGCTCTCCTGGACTCGTGACAGCTCGTCCTGTTTGATTCTAATCATATATGAATGCATGAGTTAAGAAGACATCATTAAAAGTACATTAAGTTTAATTATGCTAGCAGCCGCAGACAGTGGGAGCATCGGCTTAATGCAGAATGCATAATTAGATCAGGCCCAATCCATTAGCTTCGTATTTGTTAAAGAAAATGCTCCTGGTCTGTAAGCATCTCTACAAAGGGACCCATAGCATTTGGGGGAATGGCCTCGCTCGGGGGGGCTGCTCTCACCCCCCCCTCCCCTGCACGCCGTTGAGCCCTCGCGCAGCTCGTGTCACACCGCGTGTCACAGGAGCAAGGGCAGAGCCCCGGCCCTGGGGGGACACTTTGCTCTGGTGGCCCGGCCTGGGGATGTGCTGCCCCCACATTGCCTCTGTGAAGGGCTGGCAGGGCCGGGGCAGGCCGCAGACACTGGAGTCCCGGGTGGGTGGACGGCATCACGTCACAGTCAGACCGGTGCAGACGGGGAGGGAAATGGGTGCTCCCAGCCCGGCCTTTGTGGATTTTGTGTGCTGGCTGCAGAGTGGGTTGGGACAACTTGCCTAACAAACAAACAAAAAGCCAAACAAGCTAACAAACAAAAGACAAAAATAAACCAAAACAAAATCAAAAGAGCTTCATCTCCTTCCTGGGCCGATCCGGCCAGCCCAGTGGGGGCACCAGGGGGGCAGCGGCAGGGCCCAGGGCTGTGGCAGCAGGGAAGGCGGCCGGCCCCTCTCCCAGCAGCACCGCTTACAGCCCACGCGCTGCGTTTCTCCACAGAGGCCGACACCTGCGGCCCGGGGTCATCCCATCAGGCTGCTGTGCTCGGTGCTCCTCAGCTGGGCCGCAGGGACCCTGTAGCCACCTGGAGCGGTGGCAGCGGCCTTGGCGGGACATTTCCCTGCTCCTGGGGTAGCCCAGGGGCGATGCGGGAGCCGCTGCGGTCCAGGAGGGAACCTGAGAGCCCCGTGCCTGCTGCCTCTCATCATGGGCAGGAGCTGCTTGCGCTTAACGGCTCAGCTGAGCCCTGTCACACCTGCCTAAGTGCTGAATTTTATTGCTACTAAAGTATAGTGGCCTCTTGCTGCCTCTCCTCTGTGAAGCCCGGTAAGGGCCATGACTGGGAAGCCGCAGCACAGAGGCACAGCCCCACAGGCAGGGCAGATGGGCAGGAGCAAAACCTCTCTGGAGAAACCTTTAACAGCCAAAAGCAAGCTGCAAATGGACTGCAATTATTGGTTATAAAATGATGGAGATTTCCAGGAAGTTTTCTGAACAAAGCATCCACTAACTTAGGCTGGGGGAGGCCTATTTTTATTTTTATTCTTATTTTTATTTTTTATTTTTTTATTTTTTGAGAGAGAGAGAGACAGACAGAAAATCGCTACCAGTCAGCCCATTCTATCCATATTTCGTGTTCATCCTTGCCACAACCATCCCCTCACCATCCTGCTCACGCAGGCAGGGGTGACACCAGCGCTGGCACACAGGCGGGCGAGGCTGTGCCATGGGATGGGACGGGGTCAGCAGCCCAGGGTCCCGCTGCTGCCTCCCGCTTCGCAGGGTGGTGGGACACCAGCGCCATCCTGCCCCCTAGGTCTTGCAAGGGGCACTGGAGGACTCCCTGGGTTTTAGTTGCCACAGAGGTGTTTTCCGAGTTCTCCGTTTTTCAGGGGTTTTAATTGATAAAAATGGTCATCAGCACTCTTAATTTCAATCTAATAAACATGGGGAAAGACCAGGTAAAGGCTGTTGTGATTTTCATTCCCATTTGTGTGCTGAAATGTGGCTGTTTGCCAATGGCCATCATAACCCAGAGTCCTGGTTCAGCTGAAAGGTAGGAAGAGATGTGGCAAAGACCCAATAAAACTTTCTTCCTCTAAAAAAGTAGTCAATTTTAAGTGAATGTATACACTCTGATGTATTTTTGGCTGGGGGAAGGAATACGTGGATATCGGGAGAGACATTTGAAAGCAATCTAACATAATAAGGCCTTTTAGAGAAAGCATTGATCTTTCTCAGTGGGCAGCAATTGATACGTTCAAAGTGAGCTTCGTGTGTGTGCGTGTGTCTGCACACATGTGAGTACGTGTGTCATCTGAAAAGAAAGCAGCATCAAAAAAAAAAAAAAA
>VXAA01007081.1:655432-688773 GCA_013399115.1 Anseranas semipalmata
AAGCACAAAGAGCAGCCCTTTGGAGAGAGAAATGTCGGACCTTTACATCCTCACTGTCAGTTCCCTTTGGTGTGGTAATCCCTATGGTAAGATGAAAAAGCAACTGTTAATTGTGCTTTCTGAAGCCAAACAGACAAACTATTAGGATTGTGCTCACTGAGTGCTCACAGGGAATTATAAATTAACCCTTCTGTGGCCAGCTTGCCCCTGGCTGACGGCTGGCATCCCTGGTAGGAGATGGGGTCACTGCTGCAAACCTGGCAGCCACAAGCCACCTCTTCCCAGGGACCCGTGAGCAGGTGTTCAGCTCCAACAGCCCTCTGAGGCCCCATCAGACATCTAGCAGAATCCAGCAAGACATCGAATAGCTCCATCTGTGCTGCAATATGCTTTGATGGGATCCCCACATAGCAAACCCTCATTCTTTAATAAAAGAAGTTGGTGACTGTGTGGTCTGCACCAGGTCAGAGAAAGGGAACATCCTGTGCTCTGAAGCTATAAGGCAGGAGGAATTCCACATCACCTCCCGCTCTTTCTGTTGCATTTCCTGAAGGGCCTGAAAAGTTCATTCAGAAAGATATCTTAAGGTGTAATAAAAGCAAAGCCCACATTTGTAGCTTTGCAGCAAATGCTCTGCTGGGTCCTGTAATGAGCTGGGACTGCCCGATGGCAGCACTGCCTCCCTTGGCAGGGCGTGGGACAGAGTTTTCATCCCTGCTCCCAAGGTCGCCCGGTGCCACACTTGTCCTGTGTGGTGGGGTGTAAAGTCCTGTGTCTGGAGGCTGATGGAGAAAGGGTTAATCCCCCCCAGCCCCTAGCTGCAAATCTGGGCCAGACTGGGGGCAACTGAGAGATTACCAGGGCTGTAAGAGTGTGCTGGGAGGGCTCTGCTGGGAGCGCTGGGGCAGGAGGGAAATGGGGAGGTGGGCGGCTTGCTGCCCTAACACAGAGAGGCTCCTGCAATTGGTCGCTGCTTGCATCCTCTCCCAGACCTACAGAGAAGGGAGAAAAGGACTCGCTTGCTTTTAATACCCCAAGTAGGAGGGGACGCTCTGTCCCCAAGCTGCTTTATCCCAGGCTGCGGGACTTGCTGGTTAATCCCTTTGACAGCAAGAAGTTCTTCAACTGCTGACAGAGAGCTGAGGCTGCTGTGCAGTAATAATGGGATGGCGATTAAAAAGGGTCAAGAGACATCCTGAAAACTGCTGAGTAACGTGCCTGGGGCTTCATTGGAAACTGGTGCAAAGAATGGGGGGGATAACTTTTTGGTAACTATACTGCATCAGATAGTGCTGTGTGCCAGGAAGAGCAAATCCAGCCCGTGTCCAGGCCAGGGAGGAATAACCAGGCTCCTGCCCACAGTCTGCAACTGAGAGAAACAGCACTGTGTTCCTGCCCAGAGACAGACCATGATAGACTGCAGTGATTTGTTTTGTTTGTCTGTTTTTCTCCTGAAGATGCTTGTGTTTCCAAGGGAGGGAGGTGTGGTAGGTTTAATGGAAATGAGCTTCACGAAAGCATTTGATTTTGTGGAGGAGCTCATTAGCTAAAATGAAGACTATAAAAGAAAAGTTGTCAAAGTGAGACATCTAAGGAAAAGATAATGAGTTGAGCTGCAAAGCAAAACTGGGTGGAAGGAAAGGTACATATAGTTTCTGCAGAGGATTTATCTTGCAACTGCTGTTAATTACTATGAAAAACTGAAAGACTTCAAATTTGGGGGAAAGAAAAACAGGATGAAAGGCAGTGGTTCAACATCATGATTTAGGGGCTGGCTGCGGGACTACCTTCCACTGGAAAAGAGCAGGTAAAGCTCTGAGTACGCTTGCTGGCCATTGCACAGATGTTTGCCAACAGTGGGACAATGTGCTACAATCATAAATAAATAATAATAAAAAAAAAGCAAACACATTCAAGGGTCACAGCAAGAGAGTTCAAGCTGGGGGACCCCCACCGTGTGGTACCAAAAATGTCATGCACGAACCTGGCCAGACACCATGGAGAAAGCTGACCTGAAACTGGAGTAACTGAGAATTCAGTGGTGCAAGAAAGCCTTTCCAGCCTCGCCTACATTCCTGCCTAGCAGTGGCATGCTGGCCACTGTCACCTAAATGGTACCTGTGCATGAAATGGCATCACTGGGGTGCCCCAAGGGGTTTAATCATGCTCATCAGGTTTACCGGACTGTGGACTTGCCAAGGGCAAGGGCAGGAGGGGTCTGCAATCCCTGGGTTGGGCAGCCCCGCATCCTCTCTCTGAAAACAGCTTTCCAAGCTGCCGGTCAGCCTGGGAAACCCCTCCTGAAAGTCAAGCAGGAGAGCAGGACAGAGAAGGGGCCAAGGACAGAGAGCTGGGAGATGGGGAGGACAGCAAACCAGACATGGGTGTGCGAGGAGCCCTTGCAGCGAGCCCCGGCAGAGGCAGCCCCAGCCAGCCGCTCTGCAGGGAGCAGCGGGAGGCGATGCTCTGCAGGTGCTGCAGTGTCACTTTTCTGGTTTCTTCAGCTTCAGCTGCTCCCTGTGAACGTGCCGGCTCCGTAAGCGATGCCATGCCGCGGCGGCCCCCGCTGTCGGCATCTCTCAAAGGTGGGAGAAGATTCATACGAGCACCAGGTTGGCTGGCGGAGAAGAGCCCGCCGCAGAAATGCTCCCGAGCCAACACGTGGGGCTGCCCCCGCACTTGGCAGGGAGGCAGGGAGGGAGGCTTACAAGCGTAATTTGTATGGGAATAAAAACGCAGTCCTTGTGCCAGTTGGCGCGGCGGCAGCGAGGTGCAGCGGGAAAAAGATGATTTTGTTTGGTGGGTTTGTCATCTCCCTGGTAGAGACTGGCTGGTAATTGCTGCTTTTTAGCACTTTGAGGTGGATTGTGCAGTAAGGAGTGGGCTGTTTCCTGCAGTGCCCTGATCCATAGAGTGAGGAGCAGCAGCGTTTAGTGAGGTCTTTCTGAAGAGCTCCAGGATGCTGCCAGCAAGGCTGGGGCTGGCCCCATGGAGCAGGGTGGTGTCCTCAGGTCTGGGCCAGGTGCTGCATGTCCCGAATGTGCCCCTCACCATGGTCATGAAGCCCTGAGCAGTCCTTGGCCACCGGTGAAGAAGAAGAAGAGATGCTCAAAGTGCAAGTTACCCATGGAAGTGCTTGGAGACCTGGGTGCTCTTCCATGGCTCAGGTCAGCATCTGGGCAATTTCTGAGGTTTTCCCTATTTTAGGAGAGAGGAAACACTCTGAGTTTCTCCCTGGCTCCAAGGGACTGAGGGACATGTCCCCAGGGCAATGCGCAGGCACAAGCTCACGAGGGACCAGCGGAGCAGAAGCAGTTCAGGTCCCTCACAATCAGCTACGGCTGGGCGACAGTGGGGCCAGAGGCATTTGGGCCTGAACAACATGTAGCATCGTTCTTACGATGGGATATTTCTTTCACTGTCTGAGTGCTTTGCCATCCTGCCCTCTGCTACCTGTCATCTGTAAACATATTTTAATAAAAAAAAAAAATCCCCAAGGTCCCTGATCCAGCTGTATCTTCATAAATAGTTGTTCTGGGCAGCACCGCAAAGGGCAGAGGATCCATATGGCTGGTGAATATCACACAGATCCTGCTTTCACCTTGCACATGGCAGCAAAAGCCCTTCCAAAGGAGGAGAGGAATAAGGAGGAAGATCTCATCATGTCCAACCGCTTACTTTTGAAACCAAGTTTGGGTCCCATCGGTGGCAAAGGCCCTGGAAAACACCCTCCTGCTCTAATTTATAGTTACAGCCACGCAGAGCTTTCTCTTCTGAGACAAAGGTGGGATAAAAGCAGCTGAGAGAGGAACTTCAGGAAAGATCCCAGCAAGGTGAGCTTCTGCCTGGGCACTTGAGCAAAGCCCAGCTGCGGAGCTGGCAGACGCTGCCTCCTCGTGTGGCAAGGGCCAAGTGATGGTGATAATTGCCCTCCCAGCAATAGACTGACTATGTACATTTAGGTTTCAATTAATTTGCTGGCTCTAAATGAACTGCCTCCTATTGCTTTCAGCAATCACATCTTGTTAATTGAAAATAGCGTTTATCTTATCTCTAGGAGAAGGCTGGACAAAAGTAGGGCAACAAAATTCATTGTGAAGGTAGCATGAAGTGAAAGGAGGGGAAATGAAGCTGAGGGAGAAAGGCAGACAGAGTGGCCAAGGGAACAATTTCAAGCTTTTTTTTCTCATTGGCTTCAATGCTTTCAGGCTGCCCTGGTTCAGAACAGGGTTTCTTTTCACCCAACCTTGTTCAGTCTCGCTCCCCTGCACTCAGCATGCGCACCATGAAGACACTATCCCTCCTGTCTTCAAAATCGAGCAAGCCCAAAAGCCCACCTCCTGCCCCATTTCCCAAGGGAAGACATTTAAAAAGAAGATCCCTGGCTGTGCTGTAATGTTCAAGAACTGATCCCAGTTTCTTATCTCTAAAGGAAGTTGCAAAGTAAGTCTTTAAGACAGGAGAACTATCACAGGCTTGAGTTTCATTTTTTTCTCTTCCTTGGTCTGATTACTTAAAACCCCTCTGTGACGTTCCCACCAACAGAACCTAACGTTATCTCATACACACAGTCATCATCTCATTAAAGAGAAATCAGAGAAACTGACTTTATTAAATTTTAACACCCCGTGTAAAAAATCCAGCAATTAAAGCTTCTTGCCCCTGGACCTTTGAAAGCAACACATAGCAAATCCCCTTCAGCCTTTCATGAGTGCGGCTCATCAAAGGGTTGTGGCATGTGGGGCTAGGAGAGGAGGCAGGGGAAGGAAAGCAATGGGAGAATTAAGACTTAAAGAGGCTGAGAGACAAAAGATGAACGTCCACTTTTCACCCTCCCTCCAAAAATGAGGAGAGAACGGGCATCATCAGGAGGCTGACAAGCCCAGCCTGCTGCTGAGGGCAGAGTTCAGGGAGGCAGGTGGGGTGGAGGTGGGTCCTGTCAGGCAGAACAGAGCGTGCATCGCCACACAGACACCCAGAAAATAGCATTTGCCCTCCAACCACGGTTCTGCTGTGACTTTTGTTTCGCTGCTAATCTCAAAAGGCAAAATGTTCCGGAGAAGAACAAGCAGATGAATATCAAGCAAGGCCATGGACCAGGCTGGCTGCTCCTCTACAGACCTTCTGGGAAGCATCCTGGAGACAAATTCATCATCAGGATAAATTCATCCTCCTCGCTGCCCATTGATAAACCTGCTGCTGCCAGCTCAACAGGAGGGAAAATACTGCTAGCGTTGCCTGTCTGGAGAAAGTCTTTGGAGTTTTTTTGACGGATGGGGAGAAACAGGTGGATTTCATCACTGCTGTTGCTTGGCCAGTGGGAAGTGCACAGCCAGGTGAAACACAAACAGTGACGAACTGATGATGGACTAGAACTCATTAGCATGAAAATCCTCAGAGGCCTCATAAGGTTTCTCCTGTGAGTCTGCTCAAGTGATAACAGTACTGGAAGTGGCTTTTCCAGAAAAGAAATGGCCAACCAGGGACTATTGGTTTGATTGGATTGCAGTGAAGCTTCACATCAGTCCTGAAATACAATCTGTGGAGCCAACAAAAGTTTGCTAGAAGGCAAGACCAAGACAGGACTGTGTGGTGCAGCTTTGCTTTTGCCCAGCACCGGAGCCAGGTGAGGTGAGCTGTAGGCTGAAAACGGGCAGTGTACCAGGTAGAAGGGCATAAGGAACTGGCTTTGGGCAGGCTGAGAAACCCCAAATGATGCAAACTTAAAAAAAAAAAAAAAAGGGTGGGAGGGTGTCTTATAGTAGGTGTTGAATGGGTAATGGGGAGAGCATTTCTTGTTCCCCTCCAGAGGGAGGGAAAGCCAGTCAGCCTCCATGGGCAATGCTTGGTAGCCATGTGAAGAGGCATTGCTGCCTCTGTTTGCATCCATGGAGCACAGCAATGCTACAAGAAGACTTTCACACTCAGGATTGTTGAACCAGTCTTCTCAGAGCACCCAGACATGCCCTCCTGTCTTTATATAGATCCCTTGACCAATTTTTCCAACACTGCCTTTCCTGTTACCTGTCCCCCTGCCTGGACACCAGATCTGACTGGGGTAGGCTGCACTTCTGCACCCGAAGGAGATGTCTCCCTGCTGATCCCCAGTGTGCTGGGCAAACGGCCCTCTGACAGCTCTCGGGGTCTGCCCATGGTGTTTCCTGCTGCATCTCTAGTTCTCTCCTTGCCACCTAGTGTTCGCTTGCGTTAAGGATTCTGGTTTATCCCTAAGATTAAAACAATGTTTGTGCCTCTTGCTCTTTTGGGAAGATATTTGTTTTTTTTCTGGTGGTCCTTGTTGACACTGAGGTCAAAGAGGACAGAACATTTCTGCTGACACCAGCCTCGCTCTGCATGCTCTCAGAAGCAAAGCGCTGAGCGTGCATGTTTGTGAAGGGGGCAAGAAGCACATTTCTCCAGAGGGATCTTTGAGCCTTTACAAAAACAGAGTAGAATACAGCTGCCCTTCAGCCCAAACTCACCCAAACCTTGTTCAAGCCATTCAGACGTCATGTCGCAACCACCAGCTTTGCACAGGGGACGTCCCTCCTTGCCATCCCTGGGCAGCCTGCACATCCCCCTCCCAAGGGCCACTCACAGGAGTGAGGAAGACCATCCAGAGTTAAAAAACATGAGGCTAAAAGGCCATGTGCCACCAGCGAAGCACGGGAGAAGAGCCCATGCAGGAGAATACGGTGCACTCCCTCCCCTCCACCTCACCCCAGCCCCTCATGCCCCATTTGTGACCCCATTGCTCCCCAGCCAATGGTTCCCTGCAGCAATAGCTCACCCAAGAAGGACCAAGCCAGGAGGGTCCCTGCCTGTCCTGCCCGCTTGGTGGCTGTCTCTGGGTGCCCTGGGCCCTTCCCATTCCACAAAAGACTATTTTAGGGAGAGCTTTTGTTCCGGCTTTGCAATTTCAGCAGTTACTCATCAGTAACTTCTGACCCAGCTGAGTGGTCCAAGCACCTCATGCCTCCTGTCCTCCAGCCCTCTCTTGGTACAAGTCTCTCCTTATCAGGGAAAAATAGTCTGTGAGCCTTTTGTCACACCGACAGGCTCTGCTCCAGGACTCCAGTTCTTCTGTGACTCCAGCAGCTTTTAATTTCCAAGGCAATTAAGCTTTGGGCAAAAAGCAATCACATCACCCTGGCCAGTGCCTGAAGCATCCCGTGCTCCTCAGCAGCCGCTCTGCCCATCAGCTGCTGCGGGGAGATGCGCTGGGAGCCCCAGGCAGGCACCAGGCCCAGGGGCTGTGGGAAGTCGAGCTGTTTGATGTTTGCCTATTTATGTATTTAGCCGCCACTGTCTCTGCGAGAGTCCCTTTCTGCGGCTGAACGATAAGCCGCACTGAGCTCCTGCTTGTCCACTCCTGCTGGCTCCCATTTCCTGCTGTCTCATCAGCGTGCACTAAAAAGCCCCCGCTTACATCCCTGCCAGGCTGCCCTCCCTGCCCTGCTCCTGAATGCTGCCCGAGTGCTGTGGAAGCTGCGCACAGAGCTGCCAAGCGTGCGTGCCAGAGCGTGCGAAGCATAGGGGAGCGGGATGAGGGATGGCTCCAGAGGTGCCCTGGGAACCCACAGGACAGGGATGCAGCTCCAGAATGAAACCCCCACTTTGTCACAGCTGGGCTGTGACATGGTATGCAAAGCAACTTAAATATGTATGATTAAGTCAACTTGCTTGCATGGCTCTGATTTACAACTAAGGGTCAATGCAGTGTGTCTGGAGCTGCACGACGGGTGACTGAGGCTGTCCAGCTGTGCAGGAGCAGGAGGCTGAGCCCAGCAGCTCCCGTGCTGGGCCTCCTTCCCCCATGTCACTGGTTGGAACACATCTCTCAGCATGGGCACTGCGTGGGGCTTGCACCTCGCTGTGGCACGTCCTGCTGCTCCACGCTGCGATGCTGGCCCATCCCAGCATTGCCGCGGCCGAGTAGTGGCAGGAGATGCACCACCAGGAAGGATGGCTTTGAAAAAAGCACAAGGGTTTTGTAGTGCTTCCCATCGCAGCAGCAGGCTCAGCGTGCCATGAGCTGAAGTGAGATGGGGAAAGCGGCTTATGCTGCGATACCTACCAGGGCAGGAGGGATGCTATTGCCCAGGCAACAATTTTGCTTTTCTCACCAAATATAAGCGAGGTAAGTTGGCCAAGCCAACACCGAGGGGGCATTTGTTAACATGCACAGGCTAGTCACTTGTGAGTGCTTCAGCATCCCGCTGAAGCTACAGAAGCATCACTCCAGTCACTGAATCAGCAGCAATCCTCCGGCACGCTCGGAAGCCTGCGGCTGCATGCGGCCATGTCGGGATGGCTGGGTTCCCATCCCGGCCTGGCCACGGATCTCCTGGTGCCCCTCGGCAAAGCTCTCCGCTTTTGCAGTGCCTGGGAGTGCACACTGGAAAGGGCTGGGGAAGACACAGCTCCTCCTTGGAGAGCTGTAATTAGTATTTGGAAGCTGCTGGCTGCTCTGGCAATCCCAAGCTACCCACATTGTCTCTGTGCCATTCACATCTCCTCTCTCCTCCTGCTTAGTGGAGGATACTTATTATTATCTTTATTAATTACATACTGCAGTGCACTTAAAACAGGGAGAAGGGGGAAGGAATGGCTGGTGTTTTCCCACCATAGAAAAGCAAAATGTTACATTTTGTACTTGTTGCAAGTAAAAATCCTTCACTTCCAGACGTGTGAGATGCATTACTAATTGCACAATTATTTTGTTCTGTGGCGCTTGCAAAAAAGAACTTGGAGTGCTTTCAGCAAATTCTGGTGTTGAGGAAATAATGACTTGTTTAAAAAAAAGGTACTAAATTAAGTGCTCTTCCTTTATGAGAATTATTTCTTAGGCTTCTAGGATATTTCTTCCCTAAACCTTCTTAAGATAAAAGAAGCAAAACTTTGCTGCATTAGTAACATGCTGAGGTCAGCGTGTCCCCTGAGAAAAGGAAGCAATGAGTGAATATGGCAGATGATTTCCTTTTCATTAGATGTGGACAGTCTGCAATATTTAAATACTCACAAGGAGGTGGCTTTTGCAGCCCTTAAATTTGGAGCTCCCCAAAGCCCTCCCGGGCTGAGAGGTGGGAGAGCTGGAGCTGGGTGGTGCTGGGCTGCACCGTGCCCTTCCACTGGTGCTCTGTGCAAGCCCACCCTGCGTCCCTCTCCCACTACATCTTGGCTGGCAAAGGGCGATCCAAACTCTCTGTAATACAACTCTGAAGACAACGACATTGAAAATAGCTCTGTGGGCTTCTTTCTGCCTGCCTCTCCATTGCCACTCTTCCATCTCCCTCCCACCAGTACCACCAAATGCATAAAAACCCAGCATTTGGGCTGGACTCAGGTCTATCTTCCACCTCTGCCCTAGGCTGTGGGGGGACCTGGCGGCACGCGCGGCAGCCAGGATGAGCGAGAGCAATGTTGCTTAACTCAGCAGGTAGCCGCAGATGTTTGGAAAACTAACCTCTTCTAGAGCAGGGGAAAAATAAGTCTGTTTCTGCGAGATTGATCTGCAGGCACCAACAGAGTGATCAGCTGGACTTCTGCGAGAAAGGCAACAAACAGCAAATTAGAAGGTGTCAGCCTGCTGAGACTTCAGGCAAATTAGAAAACACAGCGGTGATATTGCTACGCTGTGCCTTTCAGTGGCTGCCGGCCAGGCTCAGCCAGCTCCTTGCTTCCCTGCAATCTGGCTTAAAAAGCCGTGGCTCTGCCGTGGTGGCCAGTGGCTGTGTGCTAAGGGAGGGAGCTGGAATGGGGATGTGGCATTCACCTCCAAGAACAGGCATGTCAATGATCTCTGTTCTTAAAGCAAGCTTGAAGCTCTTGCTTATCTCAGAGAGCTTTGAAATACAACTACAGAAAATCGACAATGCCAGACCCTTGGTGCAGGAGCACTGGGTGCACGCTGCTGAGTGCTCTGGTCCGTGTGAACATGCTGGTGCATCACACTTGTGCTGCAGCCTGCTCTGAAAATGAAAGTTCTGCACCCGCTAAGCGATGGCCTCAAGCCCTGCTAGCTGGGGCAGCCCACCAGTAGATCAGGATTTTCCTTAATGTTCCCCAGTCCTGCCTGACTGTGATATTTCTACATCTCCCTCTTCTCCTGACAGCAAGATATGCCTCACTGTGCAACTGAGGAAGAAAACAAGTTGTGTTTAGAAGCAACCATTCCCATGGGAGGTCAGTGGGTCAAACAACTTGAGTCGCCTTCTCAGACTTTCATGGTCTGATGACAGATGTTTCCACCAGCACACAATATTTCAGTAACCATTACTGGGCTGTGCTAAGGAGGATCTGAGGGCTGGACAAGCACCCCACAAAAAGTCTGCCTTTACACCCAAATCTTTACCTAACATATAAACTTTTTTTTTTTTTTTCTCCACGTGCATCAGCATCTAGTCTCCTCCTGAGGGAATGATGCTCCTGATGCTTTCAGCCACCAAAACTGATATCACTCCTAACGTGATGGATAATTAAACATCTCTGCTGATCCTGAAGGCCTTCAGAATTGAAAGTCCATGACCACCACAGCACAAAAGCAAACCACCGAGTCGTACAGGTGGACAGACAAATTCTGCTCAAGTAGAACACTTACGCATGTGGTTTTGTCTTAAAATCCAGGAGTCACAGAATTTTAAAGAACTTTTGTCCTTGGTTCTAACGAGACCAAAGCTTCACCCTGTGTTTTTGAATTTAGATTAATGAAGTCTGCTTTCACTCCTCCTCATATCCCCATTCCCCTTGAATAAAGCCAAATACTAGCCATTTTCTCCTGCCACTTTTATAGTAGACAAGAATGCTTCTTTTTGCCTGAAATGTCTGGAACAAGTTAAACTACCCCTGAAAAATTATTGCAATAGCTGGATGTGCAAGACAGGCAGAACGAAGAGTCTGCAAATAAATTGGGGGAGGGAGAATGCTTTCAAGTGTTTTATAATTACTAAGATTTGTTTAATCCTGTTTACATTTACCTTTGCATGTTAAATTCATAACCGTGGCGTGCAACCAGGTGCAGTAGCAATATAGAAAATCTTATTAAGAGGAGCAAATGAAGAAGATGGGAGGATTTGTGATGGGAAAGGAGGGGCATTGTGATGGAATTAACACCTGCTGATTTTCATCCTTTCTAAAAACAAATTGCTTGTCAAGAAACTCAATGGGGACCAACTACTGTCAGTTAACTATGCACTTGAGAAAAATAATTGGAATACAAAATGCAATGGCTCACAACAATCTCCAAAATGTCCTGGCTCCTTGGGTTTGTATCCAGCCGGCTCTGCCTTGCTGCAGCTTAGCATTGCTCAAGGTCCTTTCCTCTTCCCCCTCTCCCTGTCTGATGCTAATTGCTGTGTCTTTTTACAAAATCGTGTTCAAACTTAAATACAGAAGAGAAGAGTCATGAGCAGCCTGACTGGCTTGAACTATTATGTCTGCATCTTTTCAGCCCTGCCAGTAATGTTCAAAATAAAAGAGTTAGATTTTAACCAGGTTTTCTATTAGAATGGAAACAAGGATCAACAGACTTCTGGCCTTGCTTAGAGGACAGAACACCATGCTTGAGCCTTATGGGTCACTTTATATTAATAGCTTTAGAAAGGAAAGTCAAGCATCGTCATCCTTCGCACACAGATGCAAAAGACCAGGACCCAGAGAAGTGACTTGTTAAGATTACTCAGCAAATCAGTGCCAAACCAGAAATTTAATCGTCCAGGCAATATTTAAAATTTTCATTGCTGCTACAGAATGAGGAGAGGGACCCACACAGAGAAGAATGATAGAGACCCACGTTTGCTTAAGGATTTATATTTCTATTACTTTTTGTAGTCAATAGAAACAGCCAGACAATTGACCTGTCTCTTTCTTCATGCCAGAAGTTGAGTAAACAGCTGTATCAGAGACAGCTGAATGCTGAGGGAAGGAGATCTACCATTGCTGCCTGCTTGGCTGGCCGGTCCCAGACCTGCTCCCACGGGCTGGGCTGCACCCTGCCAAGGGTGTCACAAGAGCCCTCCTTGGATCCCACCACCATTCATCTTTGGAAAGGAGGTAAGGTGGCAAAACAAGAGCTGAGCCCAGGGCTGAATCTGGGTTAAAAGCTCTTACCAGGGATGAAATGAAAGCCCCCAGACTCGGGCAGCATGGAGTAGCAGGCTGCTGGGCAGATGAGTTATGCTCGGTTGACTGAAGGATCCTGAAATCTCTGTGACAAGCTCTGCTGAGCATCCCTGACCTGAATGCATCACCCCCTTCCCAGCAAAACCTGAGAGATCTCAGGCTGAGCAAAGGCACTGAAGCAGGAAAGAGCAGCCATGGTCCCCAATGTCTTTGTGGTGGTGGGACCCCATGACCACATGAACCCACGCCTGCAAACCTGTGGGGGAGACAGCTCAGGCTCCTCACAAACAGAAGGGAAATCAAAGCTTGGCTGAGCACAAGCCAGGATGCCAGGCCAGCCTCAGCCTGCTCAGCAGCACCATCTTTTCCATCATGTAAGAGCATCCTGTGGAAAACAGGAAAGAGCGCTTATCTCTGAGAGATCTCATTTCCCCAGTGCTGCCTTGAAGCTGCTCGGGGAATCTGACCTTTATGGGAAATGTTAAGTCATTGTGGTTTTCATATTGTTTAATATTCTTCATTGATTAGTTTCCATCTCCCTGAAGGGAAGAGGATTTGACTGTGAGCCAGAGCTCAGCAGTACCCAGTGCTGTGGGTGGTGGTGAGCTTTTGAGAGAGAAAACTGGCAAAACAAAATGTAGCGAATGACTTTCAAAAATGAAGACAAGAAAAGGAGTGACTTTCAGAATGCATGTCTTTCCTGATCCACTGCCATTTCCCAGATCTTTAACTTCCAGAGACAAACAAAGGGTGAAGGCTTATTTCAGCTCCAAATCATGGATCTCATTTGTTGCAGCTACAGAAATGTCAAGTGGGCCTGGTTTTGCTTTTCTTCCAAGAACTGGCTGTATTTGCTGTGCCCACCCCTCATGGCAGAGCATAGGCTTGTGTCCAAGTGTCCTCGCCACCTTCTCGTCTGACCGAGTCCCACCTGAGCTGCTGGGGGGTGACAGAAGATTGTGGTTCCCAGTCCCAGGAAGGAATGGGATCTACCTGCTCCCCTGTGCTTCTGTGGCCCCCCAGCATTACATGAGTGTGAGGAAAAAACTCTGCTTTAAACCCCCTGGTCAGCAGATCCAACCACAAGGATATCAAAGGGAGGCCACCAGCCCCACCTCTGTACGGGGCAATTTATAGGCACCATCTTTTCAAGCAGGAATGTTTTCACATGCCTGCGACCACAAGGAAGAAGCCCTGGCTTTTAGCCCCACAGCTGGTTAAGGAGGGAACGCGTTGTTACAGCCTCTTTGATTGCATCGAACCTCATTTGGAGGAACCATAAGCAGGAGTCTGCCCCTAACAGACTAGCCAAGACCAGCTGTGTCTGGGCAGCTCTTTCTGCTTGATCAACTTCATCTCAGCCTCAGCCTCCCTCTCCCAAAGCTTCTTCCACAAAACCCTGACTTGCGTCTTTCCACTGAGCCGTGCACAGCGCGCATCCCTCTGCTCCCAGGCTGCTCCTTCAGTCTCACTGTATGTCTAAAGCCAGTTTTTCACCCCCATGTCCATGCTGAGATCTGGTTGATGAACCCAGGTTTTGCATCTCCTGCCAGAATCACACGAAGGGCCTCCAAAGGGGACGTGGTGCTCAGCAAGGCCTTTCAGTACCGGCAGAGGTGGAACCCCGCTACTGCGGCTGGGGTGGGGACACACGGCACTGCTCCGCGCTGGCATCCCCCCCCCGGTTGCAGGCATTCTGCACCACCAGCATTTCCAGAGGGTCCTGCAACTCCCCAGGCCACCTCCCTGCCCACCCTCTGCTGCGGTGCACGTCAGCGGGGACCTGGTGGCTGTGAGGCTGCGAAAGCTCTGCCCTCCCTTCTGCACACAATGGTCAGTGACGTGGAGCAAAACACAGAAGAAAAGCGAGCGAATGTAGAACCAAAGAGCGGTCACTGCTTTTGTTGTGTTCAGTGTTTTGTGCTATCCCATGCCAGCTTAGGCAGGGTAAATATAATAATAGCAGTAGATAGTGGAGAAATACCAAGTATTAAGAAGCAGCTGCAAATTAATCTCAGCTTTTTTTATTTATTTTTGAGTACAGCAGTGCACTTCCTAACACCCTTATCTTTTCGGGTGCACCTGGAACTGTGAAAGATTTAAACTTGCAAATCCAAAGCTTAAACAGGGTAAATAGTTTTGCTTTAAACACTCCAGAATGGAAAAAAAAAAAAAAGGCGGGGGGGGTCAATACTTTATATTTGGCCTTTGGATTTGTTGCATGTGCTGAAGAGGAAGGCTTGGGCAGGCTTATGGCTTTGTATGGGAGCTGAAAAGCTTGTGCCTGCTTGGCAGCCTTCATTGCAATGCACGCAGAAAGCAGAGAGCTGCTCTTCGCGCTACATGCCCGCAGGACTCCGGTGCTGCCCGTCCCTCTGGGCTGTGGGGTCCTGCTGCAGCCTGGGCACTCTGCAAGGATTTCCCCAACTCTAGCCAGTGCCCTTAAAACTTGCCTTTTAATGTCTTTTCCCATCTCAAAATAAAACTCACCTTCATCCCCCTACTGCAGTTATTTGCAGTTATTTATGGAAGCTTTATAAAGTGTCCAGAAAGGACAATCATTTTCTCCCTTCACTCCCAGGCACTTTAAAATTCTGGGAAAAAAAAAAAAAATCATTTTCCTAGATAAAAGCAACAGCTCGGTGATGTCAGGAGTGGTCATGGAGACAGGCTGGTGCTGGCCCTGAAGGATCCCCTCCAGTCTCTGCTCCACAGCAGCCTGCAGGCAGCACAGCGGGAGCTCAGCCCCGCACCGGCTGACAGTGGAGGATGCTCCGCAAGCACAGATTTCCATCCCTCCCCTAAAGATCTCTTACAGCACCCACCAGCTGAAGGCTGGGGCTTTGCATCAGCCTAATGACATCGTGCGCATCCCTTTCTGCAGAAATACTCTCCAACCGCGGCACTCCTGGGCTGCAATTGCGCCAGCAGAGGGATGAGCTGTGTGCCACAGCCCCTGGGGTCATGACCAGCTGTGCCCACCGTGGGATGGCCCTCAGTCTGAGCTGGGATGGAGAAAAGATGGATGGAGAAGGGGATTTTCCCAGTGTTTGGGGTATGCCATGCCTGGCTCCTTAAGAGTTAATTTTTGGCCAGGATCTTGCAGGCTCTCTGGGGTTGTTCTTTATATCCATGGAGATTTGCACCACATGGTCCATTTTTAGCTGTTTGCAGCAAAACAGGGCACTGCATGTAAGAAAGAGAATAGCCCCAACAGCAAATCCCTGGCCCATGAATAAGATTTGATTAGGAGACACCTCCATTCAGTGCTGGGTACTTTTTCCATTTATTCCACACTCCCCAAAGTGTCTGGTGGTTGGCCGTGAACAGTGAGCAGACCTTCCCAGAGGACAGAGCCCAGGGGAACGTGAGGCTGATGTGAGTGAGAAACCCCTGTCCACACATGCCTGCTTTTAAGGTGTCGTTTGGAGTTCAGCAGCAGGTTAATCTGCCTGCAGAGTCAGATCCATTTCCCAGCTTTTCTCTGGGAGGGGTCCACATGCTTTCTGCAGGCTCGAAAAGCAAGGAGCCAGAGAAGGCTTCCAATCCATTCATATTAATTTAATTTTTTCCCCATTCTTGACTGTTACAGCACTCCCCAGTTTGAGCTCCTCATTTCTCAGCGTTTGGGGCTGGCTGGCAGCTTTTCAGTTCCCATCAGTGGAGTAAAGTGGACGATCACCCCCAGGAGCCGGAGAGCACCTGGGGAAAGCCGGGAGGCGGGAGCGGGACGGAGCCATCTCCTTGCAGCAGAGAGAATGAGGAGGGACAGCCGCACCGCGATGCAGCCGTACCCACTGCTTTCCAGTAATGACCCAATTTGCTTGGTTTTTGCCTCTCTCTCTTTTTTCACTATTAAGATTTATGGGGAGGAAAGTGCCCAGCTGCATCTGAGCTCAATAAACCTCTTGTGGTTGGTAAGAAGCGAGCAGCTATTCCTCCAGCTTGTTAGCAGTCAGGAAGATGGAAGGGAGTGGGAGGAATCCAGAGGGTGAGGGTTTCTAGCGCCTCACTCGTCACTGCTGAACCCGACGCTATTTATGGTGCAATTATCACCGCAGACAGACTCCTTTATCATCCAGCCAATATTCTGGGTAGAAATCCTATTGCAGCCCAGCCAGTCCATATATCATCCGGGCACAGGCAGCAACCAGGTGAAGAGGTTCGTGTGCGGAGAACGGCTCTGCCACAAGGCAGGGGAGAGGGAATCAAGCGCCTTATGCGCTCTGTATCTGAGAAGCGGGTTCACCCGCAGCTCTGGTGCACCCTAGTCAGCTCCTGCCTGGCCCATCACCTCATTTCTTCTTTCCAAAATTCCTTTTTATTTAGGGAGGAGATTGCACATTTCTCCTTCTTTTGCGCTGAATCCTGTCTGAAATTCAGCTGCGTTTCCCCTGGGGTGAGTGGGGCTCAGAGGGCTCAGAGCAGAACTCTGGTGTCTAACAGGGTTTGAGCATCTCCCGCCCCTCCCCTTGGGGGATGCACTTCTCTATTTCACTGCCCATTGTCAGAACTCGATACAGCTGGAAGCCTCTCCCCCTGAGTCACATACAGGTGGTATGGGGCAGCTTCTAGCGGGACGCAGCAAGGACACACGCTGGCAGTTGAGGCACGGAGCCTGAGCTTCCTGCAGAACTGGGCCAAGCTCCCACCCATCCCACTGCCCAGGTGTGGGACCTTGCTGCAGTGCAGATCACGTCAGTCTGTCTTGTTCGTCAGCCCCATCACCTCCCCTTTATCCTTTATTGCACAGAGCCAGGCTGCATTTATCCAGGGATAAGCCTTAATACTTGAAAGGAGTGAAATTCTTGAGGCACAGGAGCTATAATAACCACTGCTCACAGTGCCTGCTTACCTTGTAATTGCCACTGACTCCTGCCTTTTCACATTGCCAGTGCTTGAAAAGGGAAGAACAGATCTAGGAAATGTAATTTAATACCCCAAACATGTGTGCTTAATTGCAATCCCCGTAAGCCAGCCACACAAAACTCTAAACAAATTCGATTAATTTATTTCAATTTGCACAAGTCTCCCTTTCAGACTGTAATTAATGGAGGGAAACAATTAAGGTAAACATAGCACAGCTGAGAGAGCTGTCCTTGCTAGAAGTCACATTCTATTTTAATAACGCTGTATTTATATAAGTTCCACACTTTTAACAAGTTTCCCATTACCTCGCTATTTAATCAGTGCTGTAAATATTTTGCCTCAGCTGAAATGTTTTTGTGAAATCATAACTTAACAGGGGGGTTGTGGGGCAGGGGGCAGCTGAATCACTGGTGGGTGCTCGGGGGGACACGGGCTGTGGCGAGAGGCTTGGGGAAGGGTCTCGGCAGTATGACATTGTATATATATATGGCCCTATATAGCCTCCCTCTCTCTGCATGCTGGCACAGGCCCACTGAGCACTGGCTCACTTTGCTGTGGTTTGCCAGAATTTGGCAGCGGTCCCTGGCTATGTTCCTCGAGGGAGACGTCGGCTGCACAGGTACCCAGGGGATCTGGCTCTGGATCGGGTGGTTCGCCTGGAGCAATGGGACCCAATGGGTTTTTAAAAGCCTCCTGTCCCTGTGAATCTGTTTACTAGAGGCAAAAGTACCTGCGGTCACCCTGAGGCTGCTCCACCTGATGTATGTCCCCAGGTCTCCTGCTTGGACCAGGGCTTGGCTTTGCACGGCTTGCAGGCAGCGACGTGCCAGCAAGGCACCTCCGAAATGGCACCTAGCGGGGGCAGAGGCGTTTGGCAGCTGCTGCTGGGTCTCTGCTCAGGATCACCCATGGCAGGTGCCTGCAATTGCTCTGCTCGGCCCCATACAAGGCAGTGGTTGCTTTACACCATGCGCAGCTGGTCTGGAGGAAACGATGGGGCAGGTCCCCCCAACTGCTCCAGCACTGGTTTGAATCCTTTTTTTCATCACCCGTCATCTTCTGGCTTTGAATACATCCCGTGGGTGAGTTTTCTTGAAAGAGAAGTCACATCTATCTTCACTGTTCCCCCCCCACCCCCTTTTTCTTTCTTTTTGAAAAAGAGGAACAATGTGATCCAGTGTAAAAATTGCACCAATTGGTCTTTGCTAAAGCATGGAAAAAATTAGGTGCTGGTTTTCCCCCTTTCTTCCCACCTTCTTTAACCTTAATGTTTAACATGCTTCTCTTTCTGTGTGAGCGTGGCCTTACTAAAGAAGATCTTTGCTCTAATAACCCATGTTTATTTTCTGCTATCTCAGGTACTGGCTGATCTAATTAGTTTAGAAATATGCCATTTGTTGAAGAAAGATGAGGCACAGCCTGACACCTGCTGTATTAATTACTTGCCTCTTTAACTAATTGCTTGCCCACACTATTAGGTGAGGGAAGTTGTCACCGATGTTTCGAGTTGAAGAGGCTGAATGGGAAGGAAATTGTGCTTTTGGAGAGGAGGTGAGGGGAGCTGGGGTGGAGGAGAGGGGCTGGTGCTAATGCTGGTTTACAGCTCTGCAGGGGTGTAAGCCCCTGGTGCAGGACATGCCCAGCAGCTGCAGGGTAGAGGCTAGATGGCGAGATGAGGGCTGTTTCGGAGAGCCTTGTTGGGTGACCTTGGGCAACATGTTGCCTCTTCCTGTCCTCGGTTCTCCTCTGTAAATCTGCAGAAGGATACTGACTTCTGTTTGAAAAGCTGTGATGACAAGTGTTACATAAAGGCCAGAAATCATCACCAGTTATTGTTGGGATGAGCAGGGGAGAAGTGCACATGGAGATGGAAAAACACAGGGGGAAACAAATCCGAGCGGCAGGAAGCAGAGCGTGGTGGTGCAGGCAGCCTTGTGCCACGGGGCCAGGTGCTCGTCTCACCTCGGGGATGGGAGGCCAGAGGTGCCCGGAGCTGCCAGCCCTGGCCGTGCCTCAGAGCTGGGGAGGGGGCAGCTCCCCGGGGTCCTCTGTGTCCCCACAGACAGTCAGGCCATAGCAGCCTGGCTCCAAGAGCTGCCCCAAATAGATCTTGAAGGGAAGAGCATCTCAGCAGGGGATCGTTAGTGGGAGCCAGTGATGAGCCTGAAGGCCATCATCTCACAGTCCCACCTGGTTATGGGGACACCAGGGCAGGGTTGGGAGCGTGCCCTGTCCTGGCTGCCGTACAGCACGTGGATGTGGCCATGTCTCCCCTGACTGCCCCCATCCCGATCCCAGCTGCTCGGTCCCCGCGCTCAGCCTCCTCCTGCCCCCTAGCGGGAGCGGCTCGGCACAGCACGGGGAGCCGCTGCCTGCTCCCGGCCACGCCGACACGCGTGGGCGGCCCGTTGGGCACCACCTCCACCTCGAGGAGGGTTGGCCATTTTCGGAACCCTGTTCGGTAAGTGGCCGTGGCTCCGGTGCGGGGCTGCTCCCAGAGCAGGTTTCTCTGCTCCCTTCCTTCCTTTGCTGGGCATCCCCAGGGCACGGCTTTTTCCACTGAGAGTGGCTGGGGGTGAAATTCAAGGTGTGATTGCTCCTGGAGGCAGTCACTGTGCTCGGAGGCACGGGACCATTTTTGGGTGCTGATGCAGTCATCCATTATCCCCGAGCACTCGCGTCCTCTCCCCCTGTCTGCAGTTGCTCAGGCAGGGCGCAAAGCAGAGCTGCTCGGAGGAACGTTCTCCCTGCTGCTTGTCCCTAGGTTTGGATGACATGTCTGGGAGTCAGAGTGGGAAGGTGAGGTGGGAGCAAGGGTCAGCAGAGCTGTTCCAGCAGGACATCCCCACACTCAGGGCCGATGACTGTCCCCTCTCCATCCAGGGTCACCCTCTCCCTTTTAGACCTCACGCACGTCTCCCACGTTGTGACTCTTCCCTAATGCCAGCTGCCAAATGTAGACCTGCTCCCAGCCCTCTGCCCACATCACAAGGGCAGGACAGGGACAAATGCTCTCCACAGCACTGGAGGGACGGACACCCCCCAGGGTCATCCCACACTGGCCAGCATCCCTATTAGACCAGTGTCCCTGGTTCCCATCCGTCCCAAAAGCCCTTAGCTGCAATGATGGGCAGGAACCAGTGTTCCTGGCTTGTTTTCATGTGCTCTTTCTCTGGTCTGAACCGATTTCTTTTTTCCCCTTGCTGCTATCTACCTGTGTTCAGGTGCCCATCTAACTTGCCATCACCAGTGCATCATCTCTTCACACATCACCAAATCTCCCTGTGATGCCCCAACTTTCACCAATGAACGACTAAAAGGTAAACACCAGCAACAAAACAACAACAAAAAAAGTCTTTATTTCAGTGACCAAGAAGAAAAAATAATTCAAAGAGAGCAAGTACTAACACAAACCCCAAAGGCACTCCAAACAAACTGGAGCGATGTGCACGAGTCCCTTCCCGCCGCAAGCCAGGCAGATGTGGCTCTGGTCCCCAGCACGGACATGGCCCAGACCCACAGAGAGACCCATGGCAGCCCAGGGAGCTCCCACACCTGGTAATCGGGCAGCTTGTGGGGCTGAGGGGTGATGGGGGAGCTCACGTCCACCCTGCAGAAAAGAAAGGCACTTCCCAAAATTCGGTGGCGCTCTGCAGAAGGACACCGAGAGGAGTGATGCGCAGGAAGGAGCCCTGTAGCCCCAGCCCCATTTCCTCTCCCCGTCGACACGTAACAGCCTCCAGGCAGTGTGTGGAGCACACAGCAAAAGCAGGGATATGATTCTGGAAGAAATGTTGATCCAACAACTCACTGAGTGGACATTACTCCTAAATTTCAACCCCAAAGCCACTGAAATTATGGATGGGAGACAAAAATCCCAAACCTTCAGATTTCCATGGAGCAAAGCCTTGCCTGCCCAGGGAAAGGGGGGTGACTTTTTCCCTCTATTTGGAGACGAGCAGCAGCCAGGCACTTGCTCCCCTGCATGGGGTTCACAGCACTGGCCACCAGATATTGTGCCCTCCCCGGCCCCTCTGGTGATCCAGCTCCCTTTGACTTCAATCCATGCTGGTTCAGGGGACACAGAACTGTCCTGGGTCCCGAATTCAAGGATCTGGCCTCAATTCAGATCCTGATTTTCTCCTGAGGAGGCAGAAAACTCACAAGAAATGCTGAACACGGGGAAATTGCACTGGTCAAGGGGCAGAAAGTCTCGAAAATCACTTCTAGGCTTACTTCACCCATCGGCCCCTTCAAGCCCACCCTTGTATCAGGTCTGATGCCGCAACCCACGCCTGACCTGGGTCTGGAACAGAGATCCTCAGGTGGGGACCTGTCCCCATGGCTGTGCGGAGGCAGCCAGGCGCAGTGGCCGCTCAGCCCGCACCATTCCGGCCCCGCTCCGACCAGTGCCAAGGAGGTGGCTAGAAGCAGGACCATGGATTTCAGATTGTTTAATTTAATCCTTCTGCTAATTTGAATAGAAATTAAGCCAAACTCGCAAACAGAGGCTGAGCCTTCAGCTCCGGGGGCTGGGGGAAGCCATCAGGACCTCTCTGCCTCCTGGTGCCATATCTCCCAAGCCCTTAAATCCCACCTCCCCTGCTGCATGGCATGGGACCATCTACCAAAACCCCTACATTGTCCTTCAGAGATGAAGAGCCAAAACCCAAGTGGCCCTGGCACTCATTCCTCTGCCCTAAGGAGCAGAAAGCCAAAGCAGCTCAGCAAGGGATTTTGGCTCCTAAGACACAACCCAGCTTTCTGGCTTGGTCCCCTCCAGTGGCACGGCAGCAGCTGATGGGGACAGCATGGACGGCGTCGAGTCACTGCTAGGAGCAGCACCGGCCCCGCCAAGCCGGGCAGAGAGAACCCAGCTCACCGCTGAGGTCACTTCTGGGGGGGCTCAAACCATGAAAAAACACACGAAGAAACCCAAGGTGGGTGAGGTCTCCCATGCAAAGACAGCGGGGGCCGCCGGGGGGCTCAGACGCGGCCCCGGGGGCCATGCTCGGGCAGCGGGCGTGCGGCCGGGGGCTGCTGCAGCAGAGCCAGGAGGATGCGCTGCAGCTGGGTGAGGCGGGCGCGCAGGGAGGTGCTGGAGAAGAGCCTCAGCTGGAAGGACGGGTCGAGGGGCAGGATGGAGATGAGCCACCAGCACCACTTCGGGCCGTCGGCAGAAGCCTACAGGGGAGAGAGGGAGGGAGCCCCACGTCAGGAGCAGCAAGGCGGATAAATGCACGGCCCTGGGGCGGCGGTGCTGATAGGAGACATTTGCTCGTGTCAGTAAGAAGAATCCTACAGCAATGCCTGCTTTGGCCGCGGCACTCACCTGAGCAGCCCTTTCGTCTGTCCAGGCGCGAGATGCCTGGATGAACTAATTTCGTTTCCAGACAAACATTCCCTAGAGAGTCTCCCCACACAGAGGTAACTGGGGAAAGTCTGTACTAAACAGACAACGAAATACCTTGCGCTTTTCATCAACACTGGCCAAATCCTGTGCACTCCTAGGGGCACAGCGGTGCTTGGCCACCACCACCGTAACAGGCTGAGTGCCACCTCCAGCACCCGGCAGGGCTCCCCAGGGTCCCCAGGGATGGAGTCCTTGGGGCATTTGCTTTACCTTTGCTGAGCTGCCCCAGCGCTCTGCTCAGCGGCACGGGGAAGAGCCCCTCACTAATTGCGAGCACAGCGTTGACACGACTGTGGGTGAGGACAGCTCTATCCTAGGACAGGCCAGCTGCATGCAGAAAGAGCGTCTTTGTAACAATCCAGGCAGGTAACACCCTCTTAAAAGAATGAAAACTAAATTTTTGGCTTTTTTTTTCTCCACAGAATCTGCATTTGTCAGAGCAACTTAATATGCCAGCTGGATCCTGCTGGCTTAGCACCCCTCCTCTGGCCAGCCAGGGCTTTCCCACAGGAACAGATGACGGGAAAGGAGACCACAGACCTGCTGAGCTGTGGGGTTTCTGTGTTTGTCCATTTGTTTGGTTTTTTTTCCAAGTGTTTTCAAATCCAGGCAGTTTCTCAGTTGTCATTTAAAAAAAGACTCCGGGAAAGCTTATAAAATTCAGTGCTCAGTTTCCAAGAACATTTAAAAAGACAGAGGAACGCCGACCAGTTTTAACAAACAAGTCCTACAACATCTCTGAGTGAGAGGTGCCATAAACAGTTAACAGGAGTGCAAAACGGGGTGTGTTCTGCTCATCTTTCACCTCTGGGACCTTCAGGACCCCAGGAGAGCCATGCGGGGA
The DNA here is from genome assembly GCA_013399115.1 of Anseranas semipalmata. NCBI lineage: Eukaryota > Metazoa > Chordata > Aves > Anseriformes > Anseranatidae > Anseranas > Anseranas semipalmata. The sequence continues at coordinate 678,679 of VXAA01007081.1, forward strand.
AGCAGGTGGCCAGGCAGGAATGGCCCTGATTCAAAGGCTCTCTTGGTACCCTCTGGAGCATCCCTTCCCTCAGGGCATTACCTGGATGTCCTCTTCCTTCTTCGGCAGGGGTCCGTGCTGCATCAAAAGGCGCCTGGAGGTGACGTCTCCATGCTCGCAAAACCTCTGAGCCAACTGGTAGGTGCTTTCATGGAGGCTCTGCAACTCCTGCAGCTCCTCCCCGGCCACCTGCGTGGAGGAAGAGGACAGCAGAGAGGGGTGTGGGGGGAGGATGGTGCCCACCAAGGCTGCTCCCACCAGCCAGCACCACCTCCTCTGGCTTTGTCCCACCACACTGGGGGCTTCTGCCCCGGCCCTGCCCTCACCTTCTTGTCCTCCAGGTACTCGATGTCGGCGGTGTTGTAGCCGTCCCTGTGTCCGCGTCTCAGCACCCGGAACCGCCGCCCGCCGATGGTGTCCACCAGCGACCTCCCGTCCTCCAGCAGCTCCAGCTGCCGAATCTCCAGCATGCAGCCGTAGTCTGCAAAACTGGAGGGAGCGAGGGAGAGAAAGGAGGGCCTGAGCAGGGTTTCGGCAGTGGGAGAGCTGCTTCTCCCGCATGCACCATCACCAAGGAGGGAAAGGGTGCAAAATCAGAAATTAACCCTGTTATCACTTGCTGCAAGAGGGCAGGGAATAGTGAGCACTCCCTTGGATTTGCCTTATACAAAATGACTTAGGGCCTCATCCTGCCCTGAAGTCCAGAGGTCTGAATGCACCATCCCTTGCAGAGGCTTCCTCCCAAAGCCCATCTGAGGCCAGAAAATGTTATCTATCTCATTTCACTTGAGCAGGACTGGAACTCTGGGAAGGTTTGTCATGTAAGTACAGGTGTTTAACAGAGTACTTGGGTAGGAGCCTGGAGGTGCCACTAAGAACACAAGGACAACCACACTGCATTGAACAAAAGCCCATTTGTTCTGGTGTGCTGCAGCAGCTTGTTATGGGCAGAGTAAGAGAAGCAGGGCAACTGCAAAGTGCTCACAAAGAGGAGCTGGAGGATGTGGCCAGGCAGCTCAGAGACATCCTCCCTGTGGATTCTGCCTGCAGGATGCAGTGGGATATGAAATTGTGTCCTGTTCCCCCTCTCTGAACTACCTGGGATTTTAGAAATATGGGGCTGGTGCAGACAGGGGTAAGTGAGCCAGGGCAGAAGGAAGCAGCCTTGTCCTGGAGCTCACCTTTTCCCGTTCTCGTATATGCACATGCCAAACCTCCTCGTGCCGGTCTCCTGGCACTGCCGGATCATCAGGCGGTAGCGGGGCTCAAAGACATGCAGAGGGCAGGCGATGCCCGGGAAGGACATCGTGCATACAAAGATGGGGATGTTCGTGGTCAGGCTGAAGGAGAGGAGGGGACACTGCTGTGAAACCTCCAGGAACAAATCCCACCAAAAGCTCTGCATCAGCTCACACCCTGGCTGCTCCCCCAGAGCGCATCTGTCCTTTACCCCATGAAGTGATGCTCTGGTGCAGACCACCGTGACATGGTCCTACAAGTGGGACAGCTGCCACTTGAGAAGCCCCTCCTGCATGCACACACCCACCCACACCAGAGCAGGTCCCTCTTACTTGGAGAGCTCGGCCATCTCGGCCTGGTGCAGCTGCCGGCGCTCGGCCAGCTGTGCGGGGAAGGTGGCCAGCATGATGTCCTGCAGCAGCACGGTGCGGCTGTAGCTTCCAGCCTTCAGGTACTGAGAGAAATTAGACCCAGAAATAGGTTGGACAAGAGCAGGACGGGAGCCCCAAAGCCATCCCTGGCTCTGAATCGTGCTCACGTGTATTGGAGCCGAGGGTAATTTCAGATCAGAGAAAGTGAGGGATAAAGCCCATTAGGCAGGTGCAGCCATCCAGCAGGACTGGGGGTCAGCTCCTCGAGACCTCCAGACTCGGCTCAGACCTGGGGCCCATCTGACACAGCATCCTGTCACTGACACTGATGCGGTCTGTGTATGACAGCCTAATTTCCCTGATGGTCTCATCTGAATCCTTTTTCATTAAAGAGAAAATCAAATCTCCAGGCTAGCAGGTTTTCCATCCATTTCCATTTTTAAAAGTAATTAGCATTAACTTCCTTCTCTCTCTCTCTCCAATTCTCAGTCCTGTTTACGATCTCACTAAATCACTGTGGCATCTCGTGGAAATGAATCTCCCGGTCTTAATTATCAGCTGTCAGCTCATTCCTGTGCGAGTAGAGCCGACACTGCTGGGCCAGGCAGCCGCCAGCACGGGAGCATCCCACCTGCCCCCAGCCCCACCTGCCCCCAGCCCCAGGCACGCTGCCGGCATGGGGACGCCTGCCCTCACCTCTCTCAGGCTCTGCTTGCAGAGGGGGCAGTTGGGCCGGTGGTCCAGGCAGCGCTCGAGGCACTCCTTGCAGAACGTGTGCCCGCACGGCGTCGTCACCGGCTCCAAGAACATCCTGCAAAGAAGGGGACACCGTCAACGGACCGAGGGGAGCGCGGCAGGGAAGGAGCACATGTATGACCAGGAGGGAGACTTAGTACAGCCTTTGGTCAAAGGGCTGGGGGGCTCAGCATCCCGCTTTGGAAAGCCTGGGCTGGTCCCAGCCCAGTAGCTGTGGGTGCTGTGCCTGTGAATCACCTTGCTGCGAGCAGGAGAATCGAACAGGTCTCCAGCTTAAGGTCTTAAGGGATTTTGCTTCCAGCAGGATTGAGGCATTTCCCATGCCCCCACCACCACTTCAAGGGAAGTTCACGGCGATACTGCAGCGATGAGCTGCCTCTGGAAGCTATTTCATGCTGTGCTTCCCAAGCCCAGGCAGTACACGGCTACGCAACTTGCTTTCACTAAAGCTGCATTGGCCAATCTTTGCTTGTAACTCCTGTTAATTAAATGTAAAGGTTCCTAATTGGCTTATTCCTGTAATTAGAAGTCTGAGCTCAGACTGCTGGACTTGCACAATGATGTGAGATGACAACTGTCTCAGGCCTGAGCTCCCCGTCCCCGTGGGGTGCCCACGGGCCCTGTTGGTGCGAGCGTTTCCCCAGCAGCCCGTGGTGGGAAGGTGCCTCCTCCTCTGTCTCCCAGAGCAGAGCCCCTGCAGGCACCCAGGTCGCTCCCAGGTGGCTCCGGGATCAGAAAAGAAACGAAGGACTTGAGCCCCGCTCAGAGGGGACGTTAAGATACCAGTGGAAGTCCCCCACTGCAGGTACAACTTGGGTTTCCTTCTTCATTCGCACTGAGCCCCGATTCCTCCTGAACACTACGTTTCCTTGCTCTCAGAAAAGATCTAAATCCACTTAATTCAGATCAGATCCAGCCTTGAGCAGCCTCCCCTCGGCAGCTCACTCACACTTCATTCCTCCGTGCCATGCCCAGACCCGGAGCAAGCCACCGCTCAGGAGACCTTGACCATCCCGCACGTACGGCAGTGCGGTGCCCAGTCCTCCGGCAGCAGCGCTTGCACAACTGCTCGAGGTGCTGGGACACGCCAGAAACTACAGCCTGGTTTCACCGTGTCCCCTGCAACACTCGCTCCCCCTCGCAGGCACCCAGCCCTTCCCTGGCCAGAGCTGGGGACGGACACGGGCTCTGCCCAGGTCTATCAGTGTTTGCAATGCCCCCGTCATGGATGGTGCTTCCCTGGGGCAAAACCTTCCTGTTGTGGCCTGCAGTTACAAAGGGCAACCATCGCTTTTGATCTTTGACCCCGCTGAACATCCCCACCTCTGCACCGATGGCACGAGCGATCCAAATGGAACCACGCTGCATCCCGGGATGGATCGAGCTGAGCTCCTGCAGCCTGCTGGGGCAAAGCCTGCCCCATCTTCCCCTCTCACCTCTTATCCCTACCAAAACCTGCGTTTCAGCAGTACTGGAGAAAGAGTTTGCTATTAAGAGGTGAAGAAAGATGCAAACCAGGAAGCAGAACCATGTAGGTACTAATTCCTCACCCAAAAAGCTCTCCAGCCAGAGAACTTACCGGATGCAGAGGGAGCACTCCAAGTCAGAAATGCTCAGCAGCTCCCCGAGGCACAGCTGATTATGCTTCGCTGCGGCTGTCTCCTCTTCGTTAGCTGGTGGCAAAAGAAGAGAAGGAAAGAAAAAGACCTCCCATTTTCATATTGAAAATTAATCTTTGCTTTCTGACCTTGTTCTGAGGTGTAAGGACTTAATTGTTACACAAAGTGCTTTGAAGGCTAAAAACAAAAATGCTAGGTAATGCGACATAAAGCCACCCATTAACACATCCACGTTCACCCACAGCTTGTCCATCAGGGGGGCTCACGGCATGTGGCAGAGGAAGGCGGAATCTCCACCTCCTTTTGCAGGCAGGGAAACTGAGGCACTGGGAGGTGAAGTGACCCAAAGCAGCTCCCATGTGGAGGTCTCTGGAGGCCCGGGTGCTGCCACGAGGGAACCCCCCCGCTTTAGGCAAACCCAGGTGCACAGCAGCCTTCAGGCTGGATGCTGATGGCAAGTTAATGCCAGCAGAGGTGCTGCTTCCCCAAAACATGATATGCCACGTCCGTCACATGGAAGTTCTCATCTAAAACCCATCTCTGCTCACTGCTCTGGCACACGGTGCAAACACTCAGATTTCAGTTCCAAAATGTATTTTAACGGGGTGCTCTGCAGGAGATGAGGTTTTGGGACCTCTGAGGACACTCACCCTCCAGCAGCCTGTGCTGCCTCTCTGCTGCAGCCCCCGGCTCTCGCTGTCGCCCCGGGGCGGGTGTCCCCTGGCCGTGCTCGGGCACCGCAGCCCCTCTGCCAGCCTCTGGCTCTCCCTCCTGGGCCTGGACACAGCAAGGAGAAAATCGAACCCACTGAAAATCCACCCCACTGAGCCCAATGGCACTGGGAGGTTTTCCAGTGAGTGGCTGCGTATTAACATCTTGCATCTGTGGGACACCGGTAGAGCATGCCCTTGACAGGCATCCCTACACAACCCCACAACGGCATCTGGGAGCCAAATTTTACCTTTTTCAGGAGGAAACACAAACAGCCCAAGAACTGGGGCACAGAGCATGCATTCGGGGCATGGCTTATCTCATGGTTAAAACATGGGCTTTCTCTGTCCAGATGTACCACCTGGCACTTGGGTGTATTTGAACCCATTTTCTCCCATTTCCCCCTCTCTCCAAACCTGACAAATTCCTCCTTAGAAGGCAAAGAGCAGAAAATGAGTTTTCCTTAGTAGCTCCTAATGGTCTGAACTGTTCCCAGATGTGTTTTTTGAATGAAAAACCACCATTAAAACTGAAATTTTCTCTTTTTTTTTTCTTCTGAATGTAATGTGACTTCTGTGTTTTAAACACGAGGGTCTAAAATCTTTTGGAAAACAGTGCAGAACAAACCTGGGAGAGGACTGGAAACCAGGAGGAGCCCCCTCTGCTTCCCCAGCCCCTCAGCACCAGTTCCGAGGGTGTTCTTGCTCTCCCACCCCCTGCTACCTGCCCATCCCTGCACACAACCGCATGCACATGGGTATGGTCCTGCCTGGCCTCCCTTTACCTTACCTCTGTTCCCATCATTGGAAAAGGCCAATTTGGGACGTCCCAAAGGGAAACAAAGTCCCATCGCAGTCTCTTACCTGAGCTTGTACAGAGCAGGATGTGAGGTCCCCTCCGTCCCCCCCTGCCTGGAGACCGGTTGAGCCCCGGTGGGCAGCACGTGGCCGAGGAGCATCCTCCCGCGTGAGGACCTGCAAGGAGAAAGTGTGGCTCAGCGGGGCGCTGGGAGAAGGAAGCAGGGAGGTGCATGACCCACGGGCTCCATCCTTCCCCAAAGCAGCCCTTTGCCCACCGCAGGGCACGTCAGGGCTGCTTGTTCCCATGCTGGCTGAGCTCTGTCAGACAAACGCCTTAGGGCATAAGGAAGACAGCAGCAGGAAGCACTGAATAAAATGGTGTATTTTAAGGGCTGGGACCTGTGTTCTCCATTACCCGAAAAGAGCAGGAAGGGAGTGAGCTGCGGGGAGCACAGGGTTAGTCCTCATTCCCCTGCCCTTTCCTTCCTGGAGGGCAAACATCCACTCATTGCATGAAGTCCCCATGCTGGGGACACTGCCAGCAGCCCCACCAGTGACAATGATTTTGGCACATGGGTGGGTGCTGGCCTGAATGACACGAAAATGAAATGACACCAGATCTCCAGTGACAGCTTTCATCAAACTTGCACTGGGGCAATGGGAAACCCCCGGACCAGACCCAACTTCCCTTGCTCCTGAAGCCAGCCAGAGCAGCAGGACCGTGATGGATGCGAGTCCTTCAGAGGAACAGGGCACGTCCCTGAGCAATGGGAGGGCACGGGACCACGCCACACCATGGGACCACGCACCTTCTCCATCTCGCTCTGCGCGGGCTGGAAATGGGGACACAGCGTCAGGCAGTGCTCCCAGGCCAGCAGGGCTTCGGCTCTCTGTCCCATCTCCAGAAGCACCTTCCCTTTCCTGAAGAAGCCCTGCAGAGCAGAAAAACCTGTGCTGACTAGGAGACAGCAGCCAGCTCCCATATGCAGTGAGATGTGGCTCCAAGCACCACTGGCTTATCCAGCCTCCCCTCCGCTCACCTCGTGCTCTGTGGGCTCAGCCTTGCACACAGCCTCCAGGTCCTCCAGCGCCTCCGGATACTGCCCCAGGGCCACGAACGCCTCGGCCCGGCACAGACGCAGGGAGGTGTCATCCGGAGCTGGGAAGAGAAAGGTCGGTGCTTGTGCCACGAGCCCGTGCAGGAGCACACGGACAGCGCGGGCAGCTCGAGCCGAACACAGCCAGCTCCTGCGCTCCTCTGTGGCACGAGCCACTGGCCTCATAACTCTCTGCAAGGAAGTTATTTCCCCTAAATATCTTCTTTAAACTCTTTGAGCCTCTTCCCCGTGTTTTTCCTGAAAGCCCTCAGACTAGGGACTTTCACCAAGGCCTTGGGGCTCAGTTTCAGCCACAGTGGGATCTGGGCTCTCATCCCTCCTCCTGGGATGCAGCAAAAAGGCTGTACCACACACGTGCTCCCCACGGGGGCTGTCGCCATGGGAGGCTCCCCAGTGGGACTCATCCAGCCGAGCCACAAGAACATGGCACCAGACGAGCCAGCAGCTGCAGAGACCTTCCTGAAATGCCGGGCAGCCTCCTGGAGCCACCAGCCCACCTCTGCTGTCCCAGGGCAGAGGGGAAGCCTGAGGGGAGCAAGGAAGGCTCCAGATCCACCCTACCACGTGGCTCTGGGTTCCCAAGCACAAGAAAAGGCTGAGATTTCCCAAAACAGAGGAAGGGAATTGGGCATCCAGGTCTGCAACAGTGCGATGTCAATGGTGGGATCTCAGCATGCAGGTGCTGCTGGCCAGGACACCCTGAGTGGCGCGGTGCTGAGCAGTCAACCGCTCGTAAACCAGTGCCCCAAAATCCCCGGCGTCACGGCTGACGGAGTAAGCCAGGCGTGGTGACACTTGTGGGTTTGAACCATGAAGGACTCGCAGACCCACCCCATTATATCACAGCTGCGGAGGTGACCTACATCCAGCGCGCTGCTGGCTGCCACCCAAGGCAGCGGCCCCGAGCCTTCCCCCAGCGGTGAGCATCGCCCGACAGCTGCCAGGGGCTGGGGCCGGGGACAAGCTGCGGTGGGAAAGCACAGCTGCAACCCCAGTCCCCCTGGACAGGTCACCAGTATCATCGTGCCTGTCCCTGTTGGCTCCCCGTGGGACGATGGTAGGGCCAGCATCTGGGGTGGCCCTGCAGGGTGCTGGCTCTGAGGCTGGTCTGAAGCCAAACATCATTGCTGGCGATGTCTCCCACACTGCCAACCCCAGCAGCTTTTCCTCCCAGCCCCGGTTCAAACACGGCGCTGATGCAGCCCTGCCAGCAACCAGCAGGTCCGGACTCGCAGCCCCATGACAGCAGGGTGCAGGAAGCCAGCGTCTGCCCTCGCCCCTGCCTGCCACCACTGCCACCGTGCCCAGGCACCCACTGTGTCTGACCACGGAGGAGGAAGCTCTGCAGCAGCTCTTGCCTCCTTCCACCCCTTTGCCCAGCATGGGGCACAGCGGGACCCTGCTCTCCACCCTGCTTGAAGTGCCACCGCAAGGCGGATCTGCCAGCCTGAGCTGCTCCTGCGCCAGGGCTGCGCCAGCACAGCCGGGTACCGCATGCTCCCTCCGAGCCTATGTGCACGTGTGATGGTAGCCGGGACCTTGGCACTCGGAGCAGGAAGCGTGGGAACTTGCTGTGCTGTAGCCTGTCCCTCGAGCACACATCTAGAGGTGAAATACTCCAGCTCCTAATGACACGTGGAGATGAAAACACAGGTACAAAGTCCAGAGGCTTATCTTCCACATGGGCAAATGCATTCGAGCACTGCTTGGCAATAAAGCGTCTGGTTTGGCAAAAACAAGATGTGTAAAATCAGTCTATGAATTCTGCATTTCTCTTCTGCTGCAGCTATTTTTGATCTATGATATCATTAGACATTAGGGACATGAGCCAGCTGGCAGAGCGGCAGCTGAGGAGTGACTGACAGCGCTCCTGGCATGTCAGGAGCCCTCCTGTGTTACGTCGTGCCTTTTTGTTTGCTTTCTCAACTTTTTATCCTGTGTTTTTCTGCTCACTTTAGACACGCAGTCTCCAGAGCAGAGAGCTGCTCCGCAGGCAGGGCTCGCAGCGAGTTTTGAGCAAAGCCAAGGGTTCCTGCCCTTGAGCACTGAGCGGGACTATGCAAACCACCACACGTTCCCACGGGATGAGCATTTATCGGCCTTAGGTTTCAAGTGGAGCCCCAAAAAAGCCGCAAAGCCTAAAAGTGGTCTGCAGGCCGCAGAAGGTGGAAATCCTGTTCCGAAAGCACCACCCACACAGCAGAGTCCGAGCAGCACCAGCGCACGCAGGTTTATGGGAGCTGCAGCCGATTCCTGTTTCCTCATTGCCCCAGCCCTGACCTCCCCTGTCCGCCAGTGAACTGAGCACGTAGGAAGAAAGACCGAGGACAGAGCTTGCAACATTTTGTTCTTTCTACTCACAGAGGCTTTTTTAAAAGAGATACCTAATTGTACAGCCCGGTAAGACAAAAGTCTGGCAATAACGAAAAGAGCAACAGCGACTGCGCACGTGCGTTTGCTTTGAACAAAGGGTGCACAGGATGGAAAGGGGGTGCTTTGGGAGGTGGTGCAAAGGGACCCGTGTTCTGCTCCCAGCACCGGGACCCGCCTGGCCCCGTGCCCCCAGGCCCCCCGCACATCTCTGGCACGCGTCTCACAACGGCGAGCAGCGGGAGGAAAGCTCGGCACAGCGCTGTCATAGAAACACTGCTCGGAGCGGCCCTTCTGCCTCCGCCGCCCCAGCCCCCCGCTTTCCAAACACGTTGTGTAACCCCTTTTATTTCAGCGCTGCTCTCCAAGAAATCCACTTACAGCCGCGCATGAAAGCGGACCAACCCCCCCGGGCCTGATCCTGATCCTGCAGGTGAATGTCTCGTCGGAGCTGGATGCAGAAGGGGTCCAGGGGACCCTGCTCTGTGCCATCGGGGGCTTGGACATGTCTGTCCCGAACTGGAGAAGTCCCAGACATTTTACATAATGATTGCCCCCCACACACCCCGGTGCTTTTCCCCTGGTGCTGTTGCCGGATGCCTCTGGGAAGCTGCTGAACTCCCAGCTCTTAACACGCGGCTCTTTCCTCTCCAGCTGCCCACTAACGCCAAGAACACACGGCTGACAGGACGCAGGCTGTGCGCCCAGTCCTGCCTGCGGCCCTGGCACTGGGGACAAGCAGCAGGGCTCACCCGGCCACCACAGCCCGGGAAGGCTGGGTCCCACTTCTGCTGATGCTCTATTGCAGGGGTGGGGATGAGTCCCTCACACCTGCAGACACGGGAGAAAAGCCCAGCATCTGTACCCCCCTCCCCATCCCTTCCCAGCACTTCCAGCGCTCCCGATGAGCTCCCCAGGCCTCCCAGCTCCGGCTCGTGCTGGCACGGAGGGCACCGTGGTGCGGGGACAAAGTGACCCACGCCGGTAGCCACCTGCTCTGACAGCACCGGCCGCACATCCTCATCCCTGCTGCGTAAACCAGAGCCGGGCCCCCCCGAGGCTGCCAGCCCCA
>VXAA01007081.1:689591-712734 GCA_013399115.1 Anseranas semipalmata
GGTGCTGGGGGGCTTCGGAGCAGCCGCGGTGCGGGGTGCGGTGAATGTCGGGGCGCTCCGGTGCGCAGCCACGCTGTGGGGTGCTGGAGAGCCCTCCGGACCAGCGGGGGTGCGGGGTGCCCGGGAATCCGGTGAGGCTGGGGCACCCCAAGTGCACCTGTGCAGCCCCCACCGTGCAGCCCCCTTGCTGCAGGATGCTTCGGGGAAAAGGGGTGTCCCTCCGATGCAAGCGGGGCGCTGCGTCTTCCCCAGGTGCTCTATGGACCCGGAGCTGAACCAGCTGGGACCCCGGGTGGGGAGGTCCCCTTCCCGCTCACAGCCCCCCAGGCCGGGGGGGCCGCGTCCCCCCGCCATGCAGCCTGACAGCAAGGCGATGGCAGCTCTCGTATAGCTGGTGCTGGGAAAAACAGCCGAGAGCAGCTGAGTAGATCAGACCTTATGTAAGGATGATGCACATTCCCCAAAGGCTCTTTCGTGTGTCCCTGAAAGCCAAACGAAGACAGGAGGATGCTGGAAGGGGCGCTCAGGGAGGGAGATCACCAGCGGGACGGGAGCGCTGGTGAAACCCATGTCCCACTGAGGGAGTGGCTGGCAGAGGTTTGGGCTGTGGAGCAGGTTTTGTTTCAAAACCTGCTATGGTTTCATCAGACAGCTCATGAGTGGTTTTAAAAGTTCAAAACCTAATTATTTTCTATGGGCTTTGAAGGCCTTGCAGTTTGTTCAGGACCTTTGTAAGCGATGTCTGCGGCTGGGTGGAAGCTCAGGCCCTGCCCAGCAGCAGAGCCCTGAGCACCTCCTTCCCCAGCTCTTGATCCCCTGGCGGTGCCTGAGCAGGGCACTGGGGATGGAGCAGGTGTCAGGAGAGGAGGGTGGCATCTCTCGTCACCCCACCCGGATCCCCCAGGCTCCCCGGGACCTGCCTTCTCTGTTCCTCACCTCCTGATCTGCCTGGCAACCTTTCACACACACATGGGTCCAGCGCTTTGTAAGCAGCGAGGACACATTGCTGCCTTTGCGTAATGCGCTTAAAAATCAATCAACCACAACATGTAAATGCATTGGAAACCAGGCTTCATTAGCACCAGCGCAAGAACATTTTGTTTTCTTCATTCCATAGAGAGCTGAGCTAGTGCTGAACTCCACATGCTTTTGCTTGTCACTGGTGTGTTTGTGCTGACTCAGTACATACTGAAAATAAAATAAAATAAAATAAAATAAAATAAAATAAAATAAAATAAAATAAAATAAAATAAAATAAAAATTAAATACTTGATGTTAACTATTCCACTGGCCAGACGAGGACTTCATGTTTTGCAGAAGGCAGAACAGATCGGGCTGTGGTTAGGTACGGCTCGCAGAGCACGGTAGGAATTTTCTCTTTAAACCTGACAGGTGGGACACAGCCCAGGGGCAGTGCAGGATGGGAGCCGCAGGTGCTGGCCCAGAGGGAAGCAGCCCTGTGCTGCTCTCAGCCATACTCACCGCTGGTGCTCGGCTCTAGCGCAGCCTCCTTCCTGTGGGCCGGATTGCTGCCAGCGCAACGTGGGAATCGATTTCATACCGGCTATTTGTTTGCGTTGTTTTAGCACGTAAATATTTGTTGCAAATGTTGACATTTCCTTTTGACACATTTGGCATGAAGGAGTGGCACAGAGGTCACAGCAGCTGCCTGTGGTGCCTTTGCTGTGTGGGCAGAAGAGGCCTGTGCGCTCCTCAGGGTGTCTGCAAAGGCACCGCAAGCACCTGCTGAGCAGGAACGTGCACCGTGCGTGCCATGAGCCCTGTCACACGCCTATCCCTGCTCTTCCCTCCTGTCGGCCTTCTGTACGGATGGGATTGTCACCATTAGACCTGCATGTCCTGTTGCACAGGTTTCCCTCTTTCAGAAGCACCAGAAAGGGGAAAGTGTCGGCGTCCCAGCCGAGGAGAGGCAGCAAAGGGGCTGCAGCTCTGCCACAGCACGGGCCCAGCTGGGTTTGCGGCAGCACAGATGTACAGGAGGCAGCGCAGCCTTCACAGGGTAGTGCTCAGGGTTTTGTTCCTGCTTGGGCAACCAGACGAAGAGCCAGGACCAGCCTCAGCACCTGTGTAGCCCTGCTCCTGCCCCTGTGGTTTACAGCTGTGGCTGGATCCCAGCTCATCTGCAGGCAGTGCAGTGGCCTTGAGAGTTGGCCCAAGGAATTATTTTTGCACCTTGGTACATGCAAATAGCATGCAGGAAGTTATTTGCATCATACGGCTCCTAGCACGTCAACAAGCACATCAGCTTCCTGGAATTTTTGCTTTCTTTGCATCATAGTATTTCTATATCCAGGATATTATTCAACTGCCAGGTTTCTCCATTTGCCACATGCAGTTCAAAGCCGGTCCTGGTAAATGAAGCAAAAGGAAGAGGAAGCAGGTGGTGTGGGAGGCTTTTGTCTGCAGTCACGGTCTGTCTTTTGTAACAAGCACCTTTTCTTTCAGGTCTCTGCATCCAGCAAGGGCAGCTGCTCCATGCCTGGTTTTCTCTCTGGCAGATGCAGCAGATTGCCACACTGCTCCTTGGTGGCTGGTATTCGAGGTCTGAGCTGTGCTGACTAGGCGTTGGGCAGGGAGCAGTCACATAAATTACATGGTGTTGTTCCTCAGTCCCGAAACTCAGCTGGCCGAGAGCTCGGAGAGGCCCTGACTCTCAGTAAGGAGGATCAGAGGTAAACAGGGTTGGAGAATTAAAGAAAACTTTAATATTTTCCTTTAAAGAAAACTTCAATATTTTCCTTTGTGAGTCATACAGGCTTTGCCCAAGGCATCATCATTCCTAGAGAAACGTGTTGACTGTCACATGGACTGGCCAGACACATTGCTGCGATGTAATGTTATCTCATTGCTCATGTAACTGTGCTTATGCCTGAAGTCCTGGAAACCGGAGAGGCGAGTGGGGACAGCCCAGATCCATATCCGGCTCATCTTCCTCTCTTGGGCCAAACATCTTGGCAAAGAGGTTGGCGGAATATTGTCACTTGGTCTTGGAGCAAGTCCCACATAAAATTCATGGAGATGCCCTTTTCCACGGGCATGTTTGAGCCACATGCTGCTGAGAAGGGAGTCCAGCTAAAAGAAAGGTCAGAATTGTCCCCATTACCCAGGTGGTAGCCCTAGGACGGGTGACAAGACCATGGTCTGCAGTGCAGGATGCTGTAAGCTTGCAGTGATTCTTTGCAATCTCCACCACCTCTGGCCTGATAATTCAGTCTCCTTCTCACAAAAGGACAAAAAGCTCTTGCAAAGCCAGCAGGCTAATTCCAGCTGAGCCCCGTGTATGAACGTGACAGAGAAGGAAGAACCTCGAAGGCTCAGGGAGCCATGCAGAGGGCTTTGGGAAGGCACTGAGCAGCCCCCGTCTCCCCACCCAGTGTTGGGAAGCACTAAACACAGGGACGGGGCTGGATTTCGGGCAGGATGAGCGGGGATATGTCTGCCACAATTATAACCTGTTGCCTGTGGGCTCGCTGCCATTGCTCCGCGGAAGATCTGTCACCCAAAAACCCATCCCAGCGGATCTGTTGGAGCAAATTGCAGGTGTTTCTTCACAATGAGCCTGGTGCTGTTTCTTTGTGGATTTTATGAATGCATTGCAGTCGGGTTTGGAGAATAAAGACCCCTCTCTGAAAGAGCAAATACAGGACTCTTAGAAGAAAGCGTTTGCAGGGGAGAAAAAGGTGCTGTGAAAGAGTGCAGGATTTGTACACTCAGAGCCATTTTTATGAAAATGAATCCCAAGCACTGCAGTGAATAAAGCTCTGGTATAACTTCCAGCTTTTAATTAACATAGCAACAGGCCTTAATTTACAGATATTTAGAATGAGAGGGCAAATTGCAGGACTCATCACAGAGTCTCCAGGGAGCAGGGGTGGAAGGAGAGATTTGACCTCCCAAAGCACTTCCACTTGTGAGACGCATGTTCTGCTTTGGTTTTGCTTTTCTTATTATTTAGCACAAAAATAGAAAAATTGGTTTGTAGGAAACCTCTGCCTGGCAGCCTGTAGAGATTAGCAGATCATAAGCAGGGCCGCAGGAATCAGCTTTTCTGGGAAAGTCAGGATTTCTAACTGTTTCCACTTTTTTTGGTGGAAAGAAAAAGCAGCTTGAAATTCTCCATGAAGAAGGCCACTTGGGAGCAAAGAAAAGATTTCTTTTTGATCTTTACCTTAAGAGAGGCTTGTTTCCCTTACAGGACACATTATGTAACAAAACACCCATGTTTGCTGGATGCAGCCCCTAAGTGCAAGATGGAAAATTTCAGGGCAAAATAAAGGTCCAACCTTTCTGTTCTGAAATTATTGGTATTTAGAGAAAAATGCATTAATTTGGGGGCATCTCTGCATGGAATGGTGCGGCAATCAGTTCTTTCTCCATGCCTAGGGTCTTCTGGCACCTGTGCCTTTGCAAGGCCCTGGATGGCCACGTGCGGTGCAGGGTCCCTGCAGCCACCCCCGGTGTGAGCAGGGGCAGCACAGCCCCTCCTGCTGCCTCTGGGCGATTATATAAAGAGGATTAAATGTGTGTAAACAAGGCTTGCTTAAGTAACTTCACGGCTGCCAGTTTCTCTTGCTGGTCTTCTTTTCCTACTCCACCCCTCCACGAGCTGGACGTGACGGATGCTCGGCGTGGCTCTGTCCATGCTTCGCTCCCAGCTGGCCGAAGGCACGTCCAAGGAGACCCAGGTTGAACCATGCAGAAGTTTCGAGCAAATTTGGTGGTTAAACACCCCAGTGGAGTTAGACATCATGTCCAGCAGCGCTTGGGAAGCTCTTGGCCTTCAAGGCTGTGGGCAAGCACCGAGGTCATGCTGGGGGACACCCAGCTGTCACCAGCCACGTCCTGCAGGACAGCCACTGTCCCCCATGGTGCCACAGAGTGAGCCCTGCAGCAGAGCTGAGAGTCCTCAGCATCCCCAAAAGCCAAATGTTTTGCCTGCTTTTTGCCTCCTCCACTAAGTGTTTTTAAAGCCTTGATCCACACAGCTGGCATGGATGCTCATGCTATAAACCCATTCATGTCACCTGGATTCAAGCCAGGGCTGAGATGCAGTGAGGAACTAGGGACTGCAGATAATTTGAAACAGCTTTCACCCCTGCAACTTTCTGGGAAAATCTCATCGGTTCAAATCAAGGCAGCACATGGGGGCAGAGGAGGAGCATGCGGTGTGCAGGGCGAGGTGCAGAGTGTGGGATGAAGAACTTCTTGGCTCCCAGAGGAGACGTCTGGATGCTTACACAGCCGGTCCCTGGGTCTGCTTTGCTTTTTGCTCTGGTGCCACAGGGATCTGGCTGCACATTATATTTGCACAGATCTTTGCGCAGTGGCCCAGAACAGGGACCGTAAAACACAAACAGTAAGGCGTTCCGTGCCCTGGTGCTCACCATCACTAGCAATGCGGAGTGTACGCACACTGGCTCCGAGGACACGAAGTGCTGGGATTCAGGGCAGCGTGAGGACATGTGGCAGGCTCAGCTGCAGACAGTTGCTTACAAGCTTCAATGCTGTGAGCTGGGACACAAGGTGCAGAGGGCAGTTTTAGACCTTTATAATCTCTTTAGCCCATCCCAGGGCAAGAAATCTGCCATAGGTGAAAAGAGATGCAGCGCTGCTCAGCTCCAACCGAGCACCCACAGGCATCCTCGACCACAGAAAACATGGTCTGGCACAGCGCATGTGGAAAGTTTCCAAACTTTAACTTAAAAAGCAAAGGTAGGGCCATGCCTTTCATGCACAGGCACATTGAATTTATTCCCAGAGATTCCCATCCTGTGGGATCATGTCCTGAGGGGACTGTAAACTTCTCCGTGTGCTATTTAGAAGTAGACTGTATCTTGTGCAAGCATCCTGCATGCTTGTGTGGAGAGAGATGGAAGCCAGGGTGACCCCATGGAGCCATGTTACATCAAGGTGTCCTTGTTCATGTGACAGTAAGTCGCTTAAACTCAGCCTTCTGAAACCCAGCTTAGCTTTTGGGGTTGTCTGTTCAGTCTTCACGTTTTCCCTTTAATCTCTGCGCTGGATAATTAAGACAACATTGCTCCTGCTGTTTGTTGTGATTATACAGGAGCCGGTTGCAGTTGCTCCGTGAAAACAGCATCTAAAGCCGTGTGCTGTGGTTTCAAGTAAAATCCTCCACGACGTTGACTGCTAAAGCCACGCGTGGCTGAAATCTGCATTATTCAAGGAATAACGCCGTTCGGAGGAAGCCTTACCAGACAGCCGTGCCGAGCGGTTACGAAACCCTGAGCCCTGCTGCCACACGTCCCGTTCCCGGTAGATGGCGGTGACAGCTCATTTTTCCCAATTTTTTCCCCTTTTTCCTGGCGCCGCGCCCGCTCCCAGCCGCAGCCGGGCGTGGGGCAGGGGCACGCTCAGCCCCCCGCTGCCGGCAGCCCGATAGAAAACGCGGGTTGGGGGCNGTGGTTTTGCTAAATTTGAGCTCACAGCCTCTTGTAACAGCTCAGCACAGCCCCAGGCTGTGAAGCCGCCTGCTCCACAGCCCGTCTGTCCCCGCTCTGGCTGCTCAGTCCCATAGCGAGGGGCACGGAGAGGACAAGGAGGGTTTTGCTCCATTTCGGGGACTACCCAGAGCCAGGCAGCCAGGCCCGATGGATTTCTCTCCAGACTCTTTCATGATCTTGAAAAAAACCTGCTTGTGCTCACCCAGATGCCAGCTCCCCATCACCTGCCTTGTCTTGGCCAGACAGCTCTGGGGAGGCAGCTTGCCAGGATGAATAAACAGCATCTCTCTTTGGAGCCCGCAAACTCTTTTATTTGGCTAAAAGTGGCCAGCCCCCCTCCAGAGTGCTGCCACCAGCATCCCCACCTCCTCAGTGTGCCCGGCGAGGTTAATCTGTGCCTTCCTTCTCATCATCCTTGTCACTGCCGTGGGCCTGGGGCAGGAACAAGAAGAAAAGCAACACCACGTGAGCCGAGTGCTGAGTGCTGTGCGTCCCATCCCCTGGTGCCCCTAGGTACTGAATGCCACCCAAAGCCAGCACCCACACGGGGGCTGGTCGGTGTTGGCGAGAAGTGTGTGGCCCCAGCAGGAGTAGTTTGGGTGGTTACCTCCTCCGAGACGCTGTGGGAGCTGCTGCTGCTCCTGTCGGCACCTTCCCCATCTCCCTGCAGGGGCAGAGGGAAGGACAAGCGTCACCAGGGGCCCTGGCACCCCATTTGCCCCATTTGAGATAGAGAAATGTCAGGCTGCACAGAGAGCTGAGAGCCAGGCTCTGCCCCTCCAGTGCCACTGCGGACCCACGAGTGACCATCGCTCCCCAGAGACATCCAGAGCTGAGAGCAAGGATTCAGTGGCCACCACGGTGCCTCATCTGGGTTGGAATGGGAGGAAAAGGAGGGAGAACTAACCGGGAACAGCAGGAGCAAAGAAAGAGCTGTCTCTCAATGGAAAAGCCACGCACACAGTGCAATTTCCAGGCTGCGGCTGGCACAGCACCATCCACCAGAGGCGTGTGGATGCCATGAGTCAGGCACTGTTGCACTTCGCAGCCAAGAAGTAAATCAGCTGGGGCAAGTGCTTTCAAACACCCTACGAGCCCTGGCTGCCTCCCACGCCTGCTTGTACCAAGCATCCTTCTCCATGGGGCTCGGTGGCAACCTGGGAGCTCTGCACCGTGCACATCCCTGCTGTGCCCCTGCTCCCTGTGATGCTGATCCCCCTTGCTGGAGCTGGCCCCATCCTGCTGTGCACACAGCAGCGGCGCTCAGGGTGCTGGGTGCCCCGTGGGTGCTGCACAGGTGGGGACGTGGGGGCTGCCCAGCATGGCCCCCAGCATTGGCTGTTTTGGGAAGTGCTGGGCTCGCCCTGAGCACTGTGCCGAGGACTTTGGGGCTGGAAATGCTCTGGCAAATGGTTCAGCAGCCTATCTGCAGAAAAGTCCATCATTCCCCTACCTTTTCCTCTTCTTCTTCCTCCTCCTTCTCCTTCTCTTCTTCCTTGTCTTTCTCCTCTGTCTCCTTATCTTCCCGTCCAAACCCTACAACAGGCAGAGGGTGAGGACCCCACACCCGCAGGAGGGTCCCCGTCCTGCCCCGGCTCCCACCACACACTCACATTTCAGGATTGTTGACATTTCGCCGAAGCCAAAGGGCTCTGGGGCACGAGGTGGTCACACCTACGGCACAGAGAGGAGCACCTGGAGAGAGAATAACATGGGTTGTTCAGGGATGAAAACACCTTCCCAGTCCCCACCATTTGGTTTTCTGTTCAAACACGCAGGGAGATGCCTCAACCCCGCTTCCAAACCCACCTGGGAGCAGGTGAAAATTACAGAAATATTTAAAATATTTAAAATTAAGGGTAAAGACCATGCTTTGGGGCTCTCAGGAAACCACAGCAGAGAGGAGACATTCCCCAGGGATGGGACAGTAGCAGGGAGGGAGACAGAAACAGCAGCGAGCAATGGTGAGAAAACCGTGAGCATTGATTAAGTGCCTGAAAGGTGACAGATGGTAAAGAAGGCAGCTCAAAAGAAGGCAGACAGCTTTCTTTAAAAATAGCAGGAACAAAGTCCAAGAAATAGCACGGGCAGGTCAAACCCTCTCTGTCACACACAAATGGCAAAATTGCCACTTGTGGCAGAGAGAAGGCAGCAGGGACGAGAGAACGGGTTCCTTCTGCTGGCGGGGAAAAGCGAGGTCGTCCTTCTGCCTCTGCACGCAATTAGGGAACAGTTTCTGCTCCGGTTGCTGATGGAGGGAGGCAGGATATTAATGCTTCCAATTAATGTTTTTAAGCCCACGGAATGACACCATCTGTGGTCGGTGTTTGCGCCCTTGAAAGAACCGGTCAGCCTCTGGGATGATAATACTGATCTGTATTTTCTAAACACGTTGTAAAGGCCACAGGATGCTGCGGAGCTGGGGGCGGCCGTGGGGCACGGGCAGGCGGGACGGGCAGAACGCAGATAGGGGCCGATAAAAGGCATAATCAGAGCAAAATTAAAATCTAATTAATAATGAATAGCCATCTAATTCATCTCCGTAATTAAGAAGTGCAACTCCTAATTGAAAATAATTACTTTTTAATCTAAAATCATTAAACATAATCAAACATTAGCAAAAGGAAAGGCAGCCCCTAGGAAGGTGTACAAGAAGGTGCAGCCGATTCCCCAAGCCTGGGTCCCACGCACCAACGCTGCTCTGCAGCTCCCGCAGCACATGCCCAGCCCGAAGCCCCTGCCTTGCGCCTTTGCTGCCGGGGGCGAGCAGCCAGGAGAGCGCGTGCCTTGGGTGGTGGCCCTGGTGACAACTGCCAGCGCTGACATCTTTCTCCCGTCTCAGACCAGCAGATCTAGTTCTGCCCGTTCCTTCAGAGCCTCAGCTGCCCCGTCCTCCACCACATCCTTTCGGGTCTCCCAGCCCTGGATGGAGCTGCTTGGCTAAAACACGGGCAGGTGAAGTGGCCAAACCCAGCGGCCAGCCCCGCGGTCAGCTCTCAGCTGTGATTTTTCTCTGTGGCTGATTGAAGTGCAAGTTGCACGTGGAACGGACCGCCGGCTAGCGAAGCAACTACTCATAGTGTGATAGTCTGGATGGCCCTAATGCCCCTAGGCACAACAGGCTTACCAGGCGCAGCGTTTGTGCCTGCTCGTCTCACCGGGGACGACTGAAGCCCTTCCCAGCGAGGATCAGGCACGATGTCCCATCTCCATCCCTGAGACCACCCAGAGCAAGAGCTGCCCCAGGGATGCTCCTACCACACCCCATGCTTCATCCCACATCTCCACTCCTCTTCTCTAGCCCGTGAAATCACTAAGCTAGTCTGTAAATCCCCCCAGTGACACGGAGGATGCAGGAAAGCACCTTACCCGGAGCAGCAAAAGGCAAGCAGCCTCCTCGACGCCTGGCTGGCAGCGACCAGGGCTGTGGGTATTTGAGTGTTGCGGTCTCCTCCCCAGTCCCACTTTCAGAGCAGAAAAACTGGCTCTGCCACCCGCCCCGGCCAGCACATGACGCCGGGAACATGACCAGTCGCATTCGCACCCGCGAGAGCCTCACAGACATTTCTGCCTCCAGCGCGGGCAGGAGCACCAAGCCCTCCTGACCCTTTGCCAGCAAGCCAGGGCAGCTCTGCAGGCTGCAGGGGACCAGCCCTGGGGACTCAGCTGGGACAGTGCTGTGGTCAGGTCCCTGTTTGATGTAGAGAGAAGGAGATTTGGGGATGGCCTTAAAGCCACGGTTGCAGGAACCTCCACCCGGTCCTTGTTCCTGGGGAGGTGTCAGGAGAGCATCACGGTCCAGGCAAGGCTGCCTGGTGCAAGGCAGAGCTCAGCACTCCCAGCTCCCTCTGATGCTCGTCGTTGCTGCTGGCTTTCGCCCCAACATATCATTAAGCAAATACCTGTCAGCAGAGAGCAGTTACCAGCAGGTCTAAACACTTGCATAACGTGCTTCCCCTCTAATGCAATGCCCTCATTTCTAATAGCACCAATATGGGATAATAACACCAACAATAATGTCAAGAAGGGCTTGTGTACCTGAAAGCTAATTTCTTTTCTCCATCTAATAAAAGGTATTACCTCTCCCACAAGATTTGCTCCACTTAAACCCTTCAACTCCACAGCAAAGTTGCTCCCACAGTAACTTTGCAGCTGTAATTGCAGCACACGTGCAGTCCCCCACTCCGAGCGAGACTGACCCCGGGTACCTCGCAGAGGGGCAGGCAGCTGCACACAGGTCATCCACCCCAAAACCTGGCAATGTCTGTCCCAGGCCCTTGGCCCCAAATACGGGGCAAGAGTCCCCTTGGCTAGGCTAGATCAGAAGTAAGGGGTGGGTTTTTGAGGGCAAGGGTGGACAAACCCTGGAGGAGTTTAGCAAAGCTGGTGGCAGAGTCCCCATTGCTGCCAGTTTGAGAAGCAACAGCGGTTGTGCTCGCTAGCAGAGATGCTGCAATTCATGCACAAATCATTTGGGGAACTGCTGGCAGCCAGTGCTCAGTCTGGGAGCGAGAGATCACAGCAATCCTGCTCAGGTCAAGGCACTCGGGGAACTCAGGGCTAGGATGGGCACAGGGAGCAGAGCACCAGGGCCCCAGCAGAGCCGGGGAGGATGTTTGGTGTCAGGACCAGCTGGAATCCAACCCCACTTGTTGGTCCTGATGCCTCCCTGCGAGGATCCACCCCTACAAGCACCGTGCTTGACCTTGTTTTTAAATGGTGACCCCATTGCAGCAGCCGTCGGCCCTTGCCAGCCCCAGCCAGGCTTGCAGCATGTTGCTGCGAGGGACCTAAGCCTCAGCATCCTGCAGCCAGAGCAGCCAAGGGCAAAGCCCTGATGTTGCTGCATGGACATGGGGACGTCACCTCAGGGAACCAGCTCTCAGGGACTGCCCCAGCCAGGCTGCAGCCAGCAGCATCCTACAGCATGGGGCTGGGTGCCACCATCAAGAGGACAGCAGAGGGTGTCAGTCACCTCCACGTCCAGGTCCCAGCCCACAAACCACACACGAGCTCAGCTCTCACCCTGCAGCAGGCACGAAGCTGCCCTTGAAGAATGGAAGGGAACCTCACAGCCAGCACCCGAAACACCAGCACAGGGCCACAGCCGAGCTGCTGTCAAAGTGCAGCTGCGAGGGACTAGCAACACCCCCAGAAAACATTAATTAGCACAGTACTGGCCATTTATGTCCTCCCGCGCTAGATCCGATTTCTGTGCCAAAGAGCCTTTGGCTACAGAAGACCAATCTTTCTGCTTAAATCACATCGCTGTAGACAGCTGTTTATTTATGATCTGGTGTGCACACCTGGGAAATGCCAGAGCTTTCCTCCTCCTCCTCCTCCTGCCACGAGCTCTCCCCTTCCTGCCTGAGTCAGACCATTTAATTTGTGCTGCGGGTGACCTGGGATAGCTGTCCCCTTGCTCACGGCCACCAGCACTCCCGGCACTGTAGCTGCTGCTTCTTCCAAAGGAGCAGGACAACTGCTCATCATGCCTGTGTCAGAGGTTTTGCTGCTGCTGAACGTGTGTGTTTTAATAATGAAGAATGAGTCCCTGGGAAGCTGGCTGGGCAAGGGCTGGGAGCACGTCCCCAAGCCCATCAGGAGGACCAAGCCTTTTTTATGTTTTAAACCTTTCCACAGCAGCTGCCAGGAAGCAGCTTTTACAGTTCCAAGTAACAGGATCTCTCCTAAGGAAAGAAAATAATTGTGGAAGGCTTTTTTCCCCTCCCAGTCCCTGCCAGCATCTTAGCTAACTCTTATCTATTCTCAGCCACCTCTCACCTCCCCAAACACAACCAGAAGTGCTCAAATTACTGCCAGCTGTCATTAGATTCGTGAGCAAGGCAAGGCCGAGCAATAAGACCTCCAGACAGTCGGATGCTGAGTTCTGATGAATCCTTTGGGTAGGAAGATTTCAAGAACTGTGTGACTGTTCTTGTTGGCAGTCTACTGCAGTCCTTGCACTGGCACACAAGTGAAGCTGGTGCACGCTTGGTTATTGGCTGCTGTAACAAAATCCAGGTGAGCATATGACTGAAAGAATTACCATCTGCATCAAAAAAAAATCACCTCCTTTCCTTTAATTATTAAACTGCTCTACACTTAAGAACTGCGGGTCAGCCTGAGTAGACAATTTATCTGCAAAAAAATAAGCAGCTGCTGCTTCATAAAACCCTGTTATCTTTTCTCTTCTGACATTTCTGTAAAATTTGGCTTTGTGGCAGGAGCCAAACTGACATTTTGCACTGATGCAGGAATTCAGAGCTCAGCTGTGGGATCTCTCACTCCCCAGCCTGGGTTTAGATCTCTCTTTTCTATGAAAGAGTACCCTGCCACGAGAGGCCCCAATTGTCACTGCCCCACAGCAGCACCGAGTCCTGCCCCAGAAACCGGTCAGGGGTGTGAAGAAAGCAAGCACCGTTCTTTCTCCTGCTTGGTTAGTGCCCCACACTATCTTGATAGCTCTTACTTGAAACAGTTTTCAAAACAAATCCTTTTTTAAAAATGCTATAAATGTAAAGACAAAGTATATAGTTTATTGTAGTGCAGATTTTTTCCCGTCACACTCCTTTCAAAAAGCAAAATAAATGCTTTACTTTTAGAGACCTGGTCAGTCTATCAAGAACTAAAGCAAGGGTTTTTCCATATGTATAAAATCAGAGAAGCACTAGCCAAAAGGTATTCTAATATTAAGAATACTTCTCTATGGCACAACAGAGCAGAGGAATGCTAAGCCTTCAGTACAGCAGAAATTTGCAAGACCTGCTAAAACCCACACTCAGTCACCTCTGCTTTGCTATTCTGGACTTCTTTAAGTTCCATTTAAGCTGTACGTTTCTGCTCTTGTGATTCCAACAGAGGCTGTTCCCTCCAAATGGGAAAGCTCAAAAGATAGAAATTGTAAAAAGGATCAAAGCAGGGAACTCTCACAGCACAAAGAAAGATACAATATGTGAAGCAGCTTCTGAGACAACTTAGGACTCCTGCTAACAGAACCAAATTGCTTCCTCTCCCCCTACTTTAATCTATCTTCCAAGAAGAAGGAGCATTACATTATAGTGTTTTTACACCGAAATGGAAAAAAAAGTGGTATGTGAATCTGAACAGTCTGTGGCTGACATGTCAAGTTGCATTAAAAAAAGGAGAATCCTCCCGCTCAATTCTTTCATTAGGTTGCCCAAATAAGAATCAATCCCTTTTAGCCAGTTCTCATTTATTGCTATATAAAGCAAAGTACCCACATTCATAGGGCCAGATCAGCATTTTTCCAGCTTATGCCGAAGCAAGCATTCTGCAAGAGAATGAGTAACAGCACCCTAGTGAGAGTCCAAGTCCCACATCCCTGAGTCATTAGCAGACACCTTTAGGAAGCTGGGGCATCTCTTCAGCAACAACAGCTCAATAAGGCATCTTCTCCGTTCTATTCTTTCCAGCCTGGAAATTGCAAGGGTGATAATCATAAATATTTGCCTTTTCTTGCATCTCCTATCCAACGTTCACTTCAACTCCAATGCAGAGCTTTCAGGAGCCTAATTATGTCTCTCTGACGTAAAGAATCACACCATGATTTTAGCTAACTCTTTAACTAGCCAGCTGCTACTCTTTTCTCCAGCATTGTCTCCACAGTCCAGAGAGCTTCTCCAAAGAGCTTGTTAACACATACAGCAGAGGGATTCCAGTGAAAAGATATAGTCTATGAAAACAGGGAAGCAGTCTGCACTTTAAGTCTGTCACGTTGTCCACCAGCCTGGACTATGCTAATCACATCTCTCAATGAGCTGTAAGAGCTGTCATTGCCAGACTGCACTTAATCACTGCTCTTGCAGTAACAGCGATCAGTTAATCTTTTTCCCTTTAATATCAGCCGTTACATCATTCTCCAGCATGGAAAATATGAAGTGGGAAGGTCAAAAAGTTCTTAATTAGAAGGATTTTTATTGCTGTGATAGTTCCGTTCTAGCCTCAACAAGAGAGATCTGCAGCACAGGCAGCAAGAGCTGGAAGGCATCTTGGATATATGAAGCACTGTTTGAAGCCTATGAAAATAATTAAGAAAAAAAAAAAAAAAGACACACATGAATAATTATGCTACCAGTCAGCTTTACTAACCATATATTCATTTCAAACAGCATTGATTAATGTACATAAGAAACAGAAGCCTATTGCTTGTTGGGTCCTTAAGGCTTCAGTGTAGAAATCAATTTAATATTAAATTTTTTGAGGGGCTTTATGCCGCTCAGCAAAAAAGCAACTGGTTTAAATGCTGCCATACAAGATCAGGTGCAATCCAAATGTAGGATACTACTTTGTATAATAGATGAGAAGCATTTACTTCAAAGCGAAGTATAAGCATGCTGTGGCAGGAAGGAAGAACACACCAACAAACATCCATTTCCTACCACACCTCAGAAGTCTACAAGCATTGAGAACCAACTTAATAGCTGGGAAGTGTTGGGACTTAAATTCCCACTAAAATACTAGAAATCCAGACTGCTGAACAAGCTACTGTGCATCTTCTGATCCATTCTAACTGTTAGCTGAGACCATATAAGGCTCACTCTTCACTAACATTCATGTCTTGTGAAGATCTAAAGGCATTTATTAAAATTTGTAAGTTGTTAGCTAGGTAAGTAGAATCTTAGACCATGAGAACTTTGCATGCATAAGGACACTGAGGTAGAAAAAACAGTGTATCTATTTTCTAAGTATTAGCTTACGGTTTTAACTTTAGCATAACTGACCTCCAAAAACACTCCAGTGATTAAGGGATTAAGCACATCTGCTTTCTCTTTGACCTGCAGAGATCAGACATATATTATCCTGATTGAAAATTTGATCACATTTCTTCAAGCAAGATAAAGCTAAACCCTCAATAAGGTTAAAATCACCATTGCTCCCTTGACAATATGAAAGCTAAGTCACAAGCAGCAGAGGATCTGCCCTGAAGCGTGCAAATAAGAACAAAGTAACCCACATATGCCCAATGCAAGAACTATATGAATACACACATTACTTCTTCAAATGAACTGCAGACAGCTGGAAAATTTAGAGATTATTTAGATATTATCTTCAATAACACCTGTTTTGTAGTATCTACAACCTTATTTTCTTCTGTCTCACCCCCATCACCATTCTGTGCCAGGCTGAATACCTCAGGAGGCATTTAAAAAGCTCAGGCTACATTCAGCTGCCACAGTCTGGAAAACACTGGTCTAGAAGATCAGTTCACAGGGCAAAAAAACTGCATGCATAAATGAGCAAGTACAAGAAGCACTTTATGGTGAAGATCCCAAGGCTGTAATCAACTAATCACATCTCATCCCTAAGAACTATGATGCCAGACTTACCCCTGCAATCGTTAAGCATGTAGTAAACTCTTTAGAGAAAGTTGACAGCTCTTTACACAGCACAATTGTCATTCTGTGGAAGAAAAGTGAGAAAACTATGCAGTAATTACAATCTACAAAGAATAACTTTCTTTTAGCATTCCTCTAAAACACAAATACCTTGTTTCCGTGTATATAAAGCTAAATTAAACCAAAATCGACATACAGCATTTAAACAGTGTAAGAAGGTATGGAAGTTCTCCGAAGAAACTCAGGAAGGGAAAGGTGAAAAAAAATAAGTAATTGAAGCTGAAGATCTGAAACAGCATTCAGAGGATAGACCCATCCATTCAAAAAGCATCAGTACTAACTTGCTTTATTACTGACAAGTACCATTTTCTGAATTAGAAAGTATTGCGTATTTCATATACTTGCCAAGTACATTCTGATATAAAGAAAAATCCCCTCCTGTTATGCATTATTGGTAGGATCAGCCTATTAATTAGTGCAGTAATTTTACAATAATAACGTACCTAACATACTAAATGACTAGCAAAGAGGTAATTAAGAATCACTTTAAAATATGACAAAACGGTTATATAAAATGGCCATCTACTAACTAGCACAAGCTTGGGGCAAACATTCTTCTTGGCTACATAAAAGTTTTCAAGTAGGGTTTCCTCTTTCTTATCAAGCAATGTCTTTAAACTAGATAAAGACAGCTGAATTAAGCTGGAAGATAGCCACCCATAGCAATGCTGAACACCAATGTAGAATTCAAGAGCCCTGCATCCCTCAAAATTGCAAAGAAGCATTACAGAGTTTAATCAGTATGCAAGTTATTACATGCCACATGTTTATGAAGAGATGAACTTACTGTGAAAGGGACTTGGCTCTGTCTGTGGCAGCCACCTCTTGTTTCTGACCATGTAGAATCAAAGCTGCAGTTTTGTGAAACATTTCAATGGAGTATGCTGTCAGTTCAGCCAGACTTCGTATGGCAAATGCATGAATATCCTGCAAGAGTTAAAAAGATCCCCTATACCATACAAAAACTAGCAGCTTTTATTATTTAAAACAAGTAAACCACACAATGTACTATCTGCCTTTTTGGACCCCAGAATCTGCACAGAAATAGAAACCCATAAGCTCTAGTAATCACAATTGTAACTTAATAGCCAGATAAACACTCTGTGGTCAGATATTGCCTTCCTCCATTGCTCAATTACCTCTACTGATTTTTCAGCATCATGGTCACCATCTCCGCATTCTACTTCTTGGTTTTCTTCACTCTCTTTTTCTTCTTTTGGAAGACTCCTGTTGAATTGTGCTATCCATTCATGAGCAGAGGTCCTCACCTGCAGGAAGATTTGCCATAGTATTTATGGACTAGAATGAAGCCCCCCTCCCAACAACAAAACATGGAGTATTGGATCTCTCTAGGGGAAGGAAACAGCTGTGTGAAAAGTACCAGAAGAAATTATCCTAGTGCCTCCAGGACTCTGTAGAGAGTTAGCTGCATTCATGTAGTTGAAGGCAGTCATTTCTCTAACACCAGGTGCTGAGGTTTACCAGCAGGGCCATGACTAACAGAGGAGTTTTAAAAACATGTCTGCAGAATACTGCTGCCACTTGGTGGATGTGAAGGGTAGTGAAACGAAGGCATGGAGGGATTCTTCCTCATACCAGCTTCTGAACATAGTAAAATTAGCTGCTTTGTACCAAGAGGAGGGCTGCAATTCATGACTGTAAGTTGACTTCACTTTGGTGGCTGATGGCTTACTGCCTAGTTATCTTTGCCACCAGATATTACTGCCCAGTGACAGGGCAAAGACGCACTGGTGCCCACTGATTCAGAGTCAGAGACATTACAGAACATGATTTTGTCCCACAAAGTCAAAGGTAAAGGCCCATTTCTTTCACTACCGTTTATCCAAGGATCTAAAACATGGCTTGTATTCATGCTTTTCATATTTTCAAAAGCAAAGCAGGCCTGAGAAGCAGTTCTTGTGAGAAATCTCTCCAGCTTTTAGAGAATGAGAAATAACTCACCATGATCAGTTTGTCCGGCTTTGTGGAGATATGCAATTCTGAGAACAGCTCTGTTACTTCCTTTGTGAACTCCTCATCTCCTGAAGGAAAGGAAAGACTAATGAATCCCCAGAAAGGACAGACAGAGGAAACAAGCAGGACTTCAATGCACAACTAGTTTTACACAAGTCTATCAACTGCTTCCCATATTTCTCCTTGAATCATTGACTCAGGCAAGGATGCATCATATCTGGTCTTTTTAATACGACTTACAAGGTAAGTTCTGAAAAGGTGGAGACACCACTGCCAGAAGATTAGCTTTTGCTTTCTCAATACTGGTTCTTTAGCTAAGGTAATTCCATTTTTACAGGCAAGCAGTCTATAATCCATCAAATAAACACAGCATTTTACAATGCACTAACTTGTGCATCACCTTGGAGAGTCTGAAATATCGCTTAAAGCCTACAGTTCTCCTATTATATAAGGCAGGGCAGATGTTAACAGTGGGAGGGAGGCTGTGAGAGCCATCCTGGAAATATAAAAGATACATTAAATGTTAAATGCTAGCAAGCACAGGTGTGAGTCTTCCCTGATGAGCCATCAAGGAAAAAGCAATGCAAAAAATTTACATTTAAATCTGTGTAATCCTCAAGAATCAGAGAGGTGTCTCCATACAGAGGAGCCATCTCTAAGTCTTTTGGTCTTTGAGGCTAACTCTCATCAAAAAAAAAAAAAAAAAATTTTTCTTTTTTGCTCTCCCACAAGTTAGACAACTCTATTCAAAGTCTTTCGCTTATGAACAGGGAAACCCAGCATCTCTTTGCATTTGCATCTTGCCTCAAGGTCAGTTGTATGAACCGTCCAGGAGTCAAGCAAATTTAATTCTGCTCTGGCATGGAATCAAACAATTTCTGCTACAGAACTAATGTACAGAAGCTTTCCAAAGATGAAGAGCATTGCTACCTGTCATGCTCCTGGCCACAGACAGCTTTAGGATTAAGCATCCAGCTAAAGAATAACTTAACTGTGGCATCATGCCCATTTGCTAGTGCTCTCAGGACTGGTTAGTTCCGCTCTTAGAATTATTTAGAACCAGCTTCTCCTCCTAGAACCCAGGGCTCTTACCCTTCTTTTCTTCTTCCTCTTCTTCAAAGAATTCAGCTAGAGAAAATGCTTCTTTGAGTTGCTCCATTTCCTCCTTCAGTGTGTCCAACTCTTCTCCAGAAAGGGCATTTAGAACCAATTTCATCTAGTTAGGGGCAACACAGCCAAAGAGAGAATCTTAAGTCCAGTAAGAAAAAGAAACAAGATGGAAGATGCAGCATTTGTTTACACCGCATGTAAAAACACTACAGACTGATATTAATCAGAAAGTGGTATTTTCCTGTGTGAAGGAAGAAGAGGAAAGACCTATTTTGCAAAGCCCTGTTAGGTAACAATGGATTCTTATGGAGTTATTCAAATAATTTCCTTTATAAAAACCTGAATGAATTCTGAAATTATATGTTGACCTGCCCTCCTCACTGCCCCCAGACAGAGGACAATCTCAGCCGTGCTTGCAGTACTCTCCTCCAGACCACAGAAGCAAACAAGCAGATGTGAGGAAAGAGTAACTTGTGATAAGATGTTGAAGAAATGCAGAAACTGAGGCTAGTTAGGTAAAGAGAATCACTCTAGGAGCTGAGGACAGGACAGAATGCTCCCAAGGTAAACACCAGATCATACTGCAGGGGTCAAAGTGAAGTTGTGCAATCAATCATTTTCTAGCAAGTTCTAAGTTCTGACCACTTGATTTTGTATGTATGTACGTTAATTTCTGATCTTTTCTTCCCCTGCTCAGCTGAACTCAAAAATAGAAGGAAAACTGCTCAAGGCCATTACCTTTGATTCACTCTCTCTGGAAAGCATCTCTAAGGCCTCCAGATGCGAAAGACCCTGAAACTCGTCAAACAGTAATCCATAATGGGCTTTCTTCTCTGTAGCCATGGTAACCTCAGTAGCTGTCTGCTGCTCTTCTGTCTCCTTTGCCTCTCGTAAGACCTGAAAAAGAAAAGCAGAGGACTCAGGTCAGCACCAGAAGATAGAGAATAGGGGAGGAGAAGGCTTTTGGTTCAATAGTAAGAAATGGTTGCTTAATGACAGGGAACAGCCATACCTGAGATAACGTAGAGTTTCTGTTCATTAGGCCCTTTGTTTTTTTGAATCCAGGGTCTCCCTCAGCTATCACATCCATTGTCTTTTTCCCAATGAATTCCAAGGCATCTAGACCTCCACTAATCACACTTTTCCCCTAGGAAGCAGATTTGGATATAGTCAGTGCATAAAGTCACAGAAGACCATATGGCTGAAGAGATTACACTGGGGGCTTTATATAGGCCATGTTATGCTAGACACTCGCATACAAGCCAACTTGGTCCTTGTCACCCCTGAATTCAACCCCAATCACCAAAAACAGAGCAGAAAAACATGGAAAGAGTCAATACACTATCATCCAACAGTTTAATGCAGCACTCAGACAGCTGCAGCAATCTGATGGGAAACGTTCCTATTTTGTGAAGGAGCTGGTTCTCAGCGCATTAAAGTACTTAGTTTTTATCACTCCAATCAGAAAACACTAGACCTGTGGGCTTTGGTTGCTAAATTTTTGTTCAAGCCTTAAAAGCAGAAGCAAGCTTTCCATCTGCAGCTATTTCAGATTCATGGGCAAATTGACAAGACAGCAGATCACAAAAGCACAGTTTGTAAGGGTAATGGGTTCTTTGAAGTGTATTTCTCATGGTCACAGGAGCAAGCTGATTTCCAAGTTTTTGAAGAGGAGAAAGACTGTCTCTAGACAGTTCTGTGAAAATATTCCAGGAATTAGTCTGACCCTCCATTTGGCCGAATACTCTACAGGAAGAGAGCATAAGATAACAGAGTACAGAGGTGACATGCATGGCCATGCACAGACCACACAGTCCATTGTTGGGTGTCTTTGTTAAGTATCAGCATTTAATACAAAACTAACAAAATTCAAGACAACTTACACATCAACTGCCAGTTAGAAGCACGGCATGAGATAGAGACTGTCTGAAGGCTGAGATAGTCTCTCACCATTTATGCCACAAAAGCCAAAGTTAAAAGTTTCCTGATTCAGTCAATGCTCTCAAGCACGTTTTTTCCTGCTTTCCCAACTCACTCACTGTGCTTTGGACAGCAGTAGAGATGGTTGATAGAACTCCAAGAGCCCCAGCAATCGGAAAGGAACTGCCATCAGCAACTGCATCTGTGCTGTTATCTTCGGGATTCTCACTTCCTGCAATAGAAGGTAGAAAATTAACTTCCTCACTCCCCCAGAAAGATCCTGTCAGCTGCAGAGTGGAGAAAATTAACAAACACAAAGTGTCAGCCAGGAGCAGGCCTAGAACCGGGATTGTTTTCCCACCTACTTTTCAAAGATAACACCAGTAAGCAACAACGTGCTATTTTAGCACCTAGTTATCTACACCAATATGAGAGATGCAGAGTAATGTGATGTTATTTTGGGGCCGATTATATTATGAGATATGTTTCTGTGTTGTTCTTATGCAACAAAAAAAAACTGACCTCTTGTAGCATCTCTAGTCTCCGAAGAGATTTCACTAGGACTGGGAATCCCAAGGGTTGTTTCCGCTTTTTCTATGACATTTGAAATACCTTGACCTACAGAAGATAGCAGTATTACTTCAACCATGAGGTATGTTTTATTTCTCATTAGAACAGAAACAGGATCAGGGCTGTATATTGTTTTTCTACTGTTACGGCTTCCTCCTGTTCAAAACAGTTTAACCCACACTAAAACCTACTACTATCCATCTTTCTTACTTGCCAGTGTACTGAACTCAGGTTTCATCTCAGGTTTTACATCAAGTTTCAAAGTTTTAAAACATCAACTGAAAATTATGCAAACACCTTAAAAACTTCGTAGTAGTTTTGGTTGTGCATATCCCTTTAACGTTACTGTGCCTTTTGGTATAGGTTTTCCCCATTACTTGAACAGTTCTCTTGACATTTTCCAATACTTGCTTCTATAGCAGAAACCCCATTCTCTAGAAACAAGCTTAAAAGCACTAGCTTATAACATGATGTATGATTACAATATTTATCAAATACCAGAAAGAGACTTACCTACAGTAGCTACAGTAGCAGATGCAGTTGACAGAAGAGATTTCCCCCAGCTTCCCCAGTACCCCCATCCCGTCTGAGCTGCAGAAGGAGAATCTGAGACCTTTAATGAAGAAAAGCAGAAGACAGTGATGCAGATATAACGGCAACAAGAGGAACACAAAGAGCCTGTGATGTGTAACTTGTGACGCCTTTTCTTTTCAAATAAAAAGGGCTTTGAATTTTCAGAAAAAGAGCGAGGCTTACAGTCAGAATTCTTCTGTGCATAAAACTATGAAACTTGAAGTCATGTCATTCAGATCTAGCACAGAAACATACCTTGAGGGTTTCAGCTGTGGGTTTTTCTGTGGCAGCAGTCTGACTTTGGGGTTTGGGTTCAGGTCTTTTCCGAGTCATAGGCACAGGCTCTTGCTCTCTCTCTTTGCTGCTCTCAGCGCAGCCAAATTCTTCTGGTTTTTGTTCATTTTCATCTTCATAAGAGGTTTCCTCTTCCAGATTTTCACTGTTGTCTTTTTCAGACATGACTACAACAGCCATAGAAAGCAAAGCAGATAAAATAATCACGCCCTTGTACACTTTGACGTTAGTTCAAAAGCATCACATTTGTATTTTAAATAATTAAACATAACGATGAGAGAGATCCCTTCTTGTTGCCACACATACAACAAACAGATTATATTTTTAAGTGAGTTTGTACACTGAGTTATGTCTGACTGGAAGAAATGTCACACTTGGAAGTTTAAAGTCCCACGGGAACACGTGGCTTTATCTCGCCAGCACACCCTCTCTGCATGAAAGAGACTGTTAACTCTGAAAAGCAAACGAAAGGTACAAAAGGTCCTCAGACGATTAAATCCATGACCTGCTTCACCAAAAANGCAAAAACAAATTGCTTGGGGTGGCTGCTTTGATGGGTGTTGGACGCCAGTGGGGACAGCGGTCAGGAAGCGGGCAGGCAGGGAGGCTGTAGCTGGTTCGCGTCAATATTTGGGGCTCAGCTTCTGCAGGGCGTACGAGCGGGGCGGCTGCCAGCGGCCCCGCGGCAACCCCGGCCCCGGGCACCCACGGGGGTGTCCCCCCGGGGGCTCCCCCGGCCCCATGCGGGGCTCCGTGCCCCACAGGAGCCCCCGCGGTGCCCCCGGCCCTCCCAGCCCC
>VXAA01007081.1:712954-763039 GCA_013399115.1 Anseranas semipalmata
GGGGGGGAGTGGTATGCTGGCGTGACGTCAGGCCCTCGTGACGTCAGGCCCTCGTGACGTCAGGCCCTCGTGACGTCAAGAGTGCCTTTAGCAGTTAGAGGGGAAAGCTCCGTTCCCCCCGCCCGCGGGGCACGCCGCCGGCACCCCGCTGTCTCCGCGCGGCGAGGCCGTGCCCTCGCAGGGCCCCTCTGCGTGGACTTGCGCCTCGCGCTGAGCTTTAGGCTGGTTTTTCTCTTTTTCTCTTTTTTTCTTTTTTCTTTTTTTTTTTTTTGTCTTGGGAACCACTGCAAAGCCAAAATACGTTCCACGTTGTTTGCCAGAAGCAGTGGTTAGATGGAGCAGTCCGGTCTGCGAGGTGTGTCTCGGTTTGTTGCTTTGCGTTTCTCCAGGTATGAGATGGTGCTAGAAGCAGTGAATGTAAAGCCGTGTAACTTCTTGGGCTCCAGTTTTGCAGTGCCTTACAGATGTGTGTAATTTTAAGTATTCTCAGTACTTCCATTGACCTCAGTGGGACTACTTATAGTGTGTTAAGCCAAACACACACATTTTTGCACGATAAGAGCCAAAGATGACTCATGTAAGCATATGCATCATGGATCTTTATCTTTTCACTGCTATTTGTTGACACAACTTACAGTTTTATGAAGGTTGAATATGTTGAGCTCAACTTCAGGTTTAGTTATAGAATGGCCAGTTTCTATTGTGCACATTTCATCTTGCTTGGGTTTAATACCTTCCTGAAGAATTGAAATGTTGGTACTGCTCACGCTTAATCCTTTTTGGATCCTTTATCAGCTGCAGCAGCTGTTTTGCATAAGTGTGATGGTTGAAGAATATGGATTTTGCAAATCATTTTGGTTTTCCCAGCATTCAGCAGTGAGACATCATTGTCTGCTTAACAATAGTGGGTTTTTCAAAAGTGAAATGTGACAAACAATTCATAATAAATCAGACCTTGAAGAGTTTAATAGTAAAATTCAATGACCCATCACCAATGTTTTATACATTATGCAAGCTCAGTGCAGATACAGTAGAGAGCATATGCAATTACTGAACATAATTATCTTATTCTTATGAGGGAAAATGTTGCTCAGTATTTCTTGTGTTAAATAATTGACTGAGGTTTCTAATGTCATTTTGGAAGGACTGTCACAGACACTTGGAAATCTAATAATATAAATTTAATAATTTAAAATGACAAAAATAACACAGGCAAAGTACAGGAGGTGCTAGAATTACCCTCTAATAAATCTAAAACATTGTTAGCTGGAAGATTATTGTTTTGGAAGATTGAATCAAACACGTAGAATAACTTCCAACAATGAAGAACAGGGTTTGTCTTCACTTTAGAGCCGTCATCAGTTGGAACTGCATCAAATTAGTGAAGTCAGGTCAGATGTCGGTGGTCCACAAATTGCTAACAATCCACAGCCTACGTTAAAGAAATCTGCACAAGGTTACCAAAATAAGCAAGTCTGTTGTCAGCAGCCTCCTGAGGGCTCTGAAACCCTTTGAAAACACTAGGTGTCTGAAAAAAAGAGATGTTAAAACCACTCCTTCAAACAAAAGAATAGTTGTTTATCAGCAGCAACCTTAATATTGCTTTTTCAGACGTTGTGCAGTTGATGTGGCTGTGATGCTGTTCTCCAGAGGCAGCAGAAGTCAGTGGCACTTTCCTCCAAAGTGTAACTGGTGGAAAGGTCAAAAACATGAACAAAAGAAGCATTGCTAGTTTGTTTTTTTGTTTTTTGGTTTTTGTTTGTTTGTTTTTTGTTTTTTGTTTTTTTGTCTGGTTGTTTTTTTTACCATTTAGCTGTGGGAAAGTATTTTCTTCAGCACAGTGGTGTAGCTGAGTTCTCAGTGCTCGTTTTATCTTAAATGAACAGGCAAGAGGCATGATGGAAAATACTGGGGCCAGGAAAAAAAAGAGGGCAGATGAAGGCATTGCTGTTTACAGAGAAACAAGCAGAGGGCTGGTTTTCTAGTTTCCCTTGCAGGATTCAGTGGGTGGATTGGTTAGTCAAGCTTGAAGGAGAGTTGGACACAGCTGTCTTCTTTGCCTTCTTTGTTAAACTGATTTTGGCAATAGCTGCAACAGAAATGGGTTAGATGCACATTTCTCATCAGATGTCAAGTCCAGAGTCTGGTTTGGCCTTCACGAGTTATCTTTAACTAAAAAAATTCCTGGTCTGGGTAGTGTGTTATCAGCAAATTTTACCATTCCTAAATACACTTAATTTGTCTCTACTGGAAAGATAATTAGTACAAATCAGCTATACTTATTTATAGTAAATTATTTTTCATAAGTGATACAAATTCTGTCTGCTTTAGGCAGTGTTAGCTAGTGATTCTGGAAGGACAGGGAGTGTCTGCATTATTTATTAAGAAAACATATTCCTTTGTATTATAATATTTATGAAATTCAACTCTATTAGCATTTGTTATTGGTAGAAGAAAAGATGGTACATTTGAAGTCACACAGTCAGTGGGGTGAAGTCAGATATTCCTTCAGATAACATTTTAGCTTGTGGCTTCTATAGTTTGTAAAATTTTTTTAGGGCTCTGGAGCAGTCTAGATGGAATCGTAACTCCACAGAATGCGTATTTGATTAGAAATTTTCTTGAATCAGGCTTCCAGAAAAATTGATTACAGATTTTCTCTTAAGTGTCATCTCTTTTTGTTACAAGTTAGTCTTATTCTGGCTTTTAAAAAAGAAAAATCCTTGTGTGCAAAGAACCTCAAGTTAAAATCTCTGTCCTCATGTCTTCAAATATCTTGTGCACACGTAAATTTGAAGTGTGAATTCAGTCCCTAGACAAAACAATTTTTCAAACCGCTGTGAGATATGGGGCAGAATTTGGTGTAGTGAAGATAATAAACAAGATATGGCTACTGAGATGTAGCAGCATAAAGTGGAAGATTTTCAGTAGGAGTTTGCTGTAAAACAGCAACAACAGGAAAAAAAAAAGAATGCAGCAGCAGCAAGAGAGCTTGCAAAAAAAAAAGGAAGTGTGTTTAGACAATAGTTTCCTGATATTCAGAAAGGAACTTCCTCTCTTTGTAGATAACTGCCAAGAGAATTTTCCCAACGCAAGAAACGCAAGCATATTTTATAGTATTTAGACATTTAACACTGATTGTGCCTTAAAATCGGGTAAGTAGATGTATAAATGCTAAAAATCAGATGTGCGAGTGCTTTATTTCTACGTGCTAATTGAGGGACCGGCATTGAAAAAGCAGGGCTTAAAAGGACTTTGATGTCAGTGCGGAAGGAGGCAGAAATTATATCCTCTTTCTTGCTTTTCTGTATCTATTAAGAAAGCACTTTTTTTCCTGTTAACAAATGCAGAATCCACTTTCTGACTCTAAAGATAATTATGCATTTTGAGTAGTCTGTACAATTTGTTCTTTTTTAAAAAACCTTTTTCCTCTTAATGATTATTGTTCCTGAGATTATTTATTTGAATGGGAAGATGAACATCTAGAGGACTGAAGGTTGTGTTAATGCCTCCTTACCCTCATTTCATTACTGTGTTCTGAGCAAAGCTCTGATTTGGAACCTCTTGGCTGACAGTTTATATTATGCTAATCAAAGTCTGTTTAATGGAAATGAAATTTGAATATGCCGTAAGCTTGCTATCGTTAATAAACTTAATTCTTTTTTTTTTTCAGTTGGATTTCCAGTTTCCTCTCCTAATATTGATGGTCTTCAAAGTGCATTTGGATCCAAGACGTTTTCTATCACTGAACAAATCAAGAGCCTCCTCTCCTATCTCAGAGCAGTACAGACAGTTTAATATCTTATGACCTCATTTCTCCAAATTAAATGAAAAAAGATTTTTCTCTAGCTTTCCATGAAGCTCAGCTATTGCCTGTTAATTTTGACTGTTAGTGTTGATCTTTCGATTGGATTTACACTGGAAAATGTAGCTTCTAATGGGACGTTTGCTTTTGGGTCTTTCAATACATCACTTCATCCAGTGCCTCAAGCTTTAGTAAGTTCCCCAGCACACCATGATATCATAGCCAAAGAGGGGACCAGTATTTTAATTGAATGTAAACTGAACATCAGCCAATATGAATATATCCTTTGGTATAACTCCAGAGGACACCTGCTTGAACAGGAAGATGAAGGTGAGCTTTTCTGCTATTTTGTGTCCTTGGGCATTCCACTTTTATATGGTATATGGAAACCTCTGGGACTTTATGACTTTATCGTTATTTCCTCTTCCCGTCCTCCCATTTTTACAGTTGGGAAGTAGGGAGAGAACAAGACAAAACTCTTTGCCCTCTGGCATGTGGTGGAGCAGGAATTATACCTGGATTGTTGTGTGCTAGCCCATCCATCCTGGTATGGTGCCCTACAGAATCATTTCGTTCAAGAGGCATCACAGTATACGATACGAAAGAACTGAGTCTGCATCCTACCAGATACTAACCGATGTTTTTATTTATTATTGCTCTGGTTTATATTATATCTTCCCAAACACATGAATTAAACATAATTCTCCACAACTGTGACCTTTTCAAGCTGGCAACCAGTGCTTTAATTTTGTTGCAGGATTTTATAAAGCATGGGGTAACTTCCTACATTTATTTTCTGGTTTATGCACCACTGAGACTGTGGAAACCAACACCGTTGTAATGGCCAAGGATGAAATACATCATATTTAACCCTTTCCTACTGAGGGGGAATATATTTTTGTAGCCATTGGCTCTTATAGTTCTGTCCCTCTAGTTTTTAATTTTCAAAAAATAATGTCTTTTAGAGATCCATGTGGTGTTCTCTATTAGTATTAATGAAGGTCATTGAGCTAATGATAGGATCTTCTCAGAGGCCATCTTACTGCTTTAAGTATTCAGTAACCTCTTTGCAGTTAGAATGCCATCTGGAAATTAGTTCAAAGTAGACTAATTAGAAGAATGAGTTATGAAAACAGTTTTTCCCCCAAGTTACCAACCCGTAGGAAATACTGTATAAAGCTAGCTTCTATTATTGATTTCTTTTTACATGAGTTTTGTATATCAGCACTGCATGCTCAGCAGAAAGCTATGTCTCAAGAAAATCCTGTGTTCTTTTGCCAGCTGAGCCATTTACAGACTGTGATCTTTTGCATGGGTCACTTGACTTTTGACTCGGAACGTACGGAAAATTAAACTTTATAGAGGGCAGTCTTTCAACGTAGTGTATTACAGTGGGTGACAAGTTCTACTTAAGAATTAGGTTCCCTGTCAGAAAGAACTAGAAATGCAAAAGCACTCGAGAAAGCACAGATGAGAGAAAACAGAAGAACCAGAGGAGCAAGTGTGCAGAATAATTTACCATTAAGCAGTAGGATTGGTACCTGAGTTGGGGCTTTCTGTGTCACAAGCATGAAAAGGAAATTTCTGTCCTTGGCATATTCTGTGTAATGCTTACTTCAAAGCTCTGTCTTCTGTTTATGGAGCAAGCAGCATATGTCTAGTCTACCTAGTTATTTTTGTTTCGTTAGCTCAGATTATTTCTTTTGAATCTCCAGGTGGACGGTGGAGGATTGCTGATAACTCCCTTAACATCACAAAGGTCAACTTTGCTGATCGGGGGCGATACACGTGTGCAGCTGTTAATCGCAATGACACCTTGTACTACACGGTCACCCTGAGAGTTATCTTCACCTCAGGAGACATGAGTATCTACTACATGATTGTGTGCCTCGTTGCCTTTGCTATCACCCTCATTTTAAACATAACCCGTCTGTGCATGATGAGCAGTCACCTCCGCAAAACAGAGAAGGCTATTAATGAGTTCTTCAGGACGGAAGGGGCTGAGAAGCTTCAGAAGGCTTTTGAGATAGCCAAGCGTATCCCTATCATTACATCTGCCAAAACGCTAGAGTTGGCCAAAGTCACTCAGTTTAAGACCATGGAGTTTGCTCGGTACATTGAAGAGCTTGCCAGAAGCATTCCTCTTCCACCACTGATCCTTAACTGCAGGGCATTCATGGAAGAGATCTTTGAGGCTGTGCGAGTTGATGATCCTGATGAAGTTGGTGAGGAGGAAAAACAAACCCAAGCCTGTGTTACCCAAGCTGCGATATACCCCATCAACCCCGAGATCAAGCGCAGCGATTCACCAGCAGGAGATTCAGACGATGGATCCATGAATGAGCAAGGTCAAGAGATAGCTGTTCAGGTGTCCATTCACCCGCAGTCAGAAGTGCAGAGCATTGACACTGTTTCTCACGACAGCTGCCAGTTTGCTCCTTCTGAGGAAGGCACTTGCTGAGTCCAGCGACGCGCTGTTGTGAAAGAAGCATGGGTGACTCTAGGATACTCTGAGAAAGGGATCTGCAAACAAGCTGTCTCATCCCATGTGCACAAGAGTTTTCCAAATTGCAAGGTGCCAGAACTACTACTGAAATCTGTATTTTCCGTCAGTGTTCCTCTGTGTTGATCTAACAGTTTCAAGTCTGTTAGAGAAGGCCATTTGAAATCTCGTGCAGTGGCTTTTATTTTTGAAGCAAGCTTACTAAACTTAAAATATTTACAAAACAGGAATTCTTTGTCCTCGTCTCCTTGCTAGTTTCTGATACTTCTGATCTGTATTAGAAGTGGCCAAGCTGAGCAAAACAACTTGCAATAAGATCTTTTCCTTTGTGAACCCTTACTTCCTTCACAAAGTAGAACCAGAATTCCTTTTAGTTAATGTTGTTATCCTGATCAGTTGAGTTGTGTGCTCTTTTTGAATTGCCTCTTGGTGCATGTAGCCCATCAGAACCGTGGTGAGCTTGAACAAATCTGTTTTGTGTAGTGTGCTTCTATGTTGCTATCAAAACGTACTGTACTTAGAAAAAGAATTGTACCAGGATCTGCTGCTGAATTAAATGAATTGGTATAGTTTCAAAGCAGCTCAGAGAACAACCAGGGGATCTCAGTTTTCCATACATCTGCAGAAAACTTGTATGTGTGGACTCTAGTGTGTGGAAAGTGAATTATTTTAAAGCTTGTCACTTAAACTTGGTGCTGACTGCCAAAGCGCCTTACCCTGGTTCTGTCTCACAGAGCGGAGCTGTAAGCAGTACTGCTGGCACTGCCTTTCTTTTCACTCTGCTGATTTCACTCACTATAGAAAATCCAAAGTTTTGCATTGTCTTTGACATTGTTGTGAGAAAAGAATGACAGTAATCATCTGGTGGCATAATTTAAACATGAATTCGTCTACGGATCAGGTATCTCAGGCAGTTCTTTCTGAACAACATTATAATAAAAGAGGGGGAAAAGCAGTGACACTCACTTTGCTCTGGCTAGAGCTTTCAGAAAGCAGTGGGAGAGAGGGGGCTTAGCGGAGGGGCTGACTGAGCTGTTTGCCCACCGTTGTTTACAGGAGCAGAGTTGCTCACGGAGCGTGCCCTCTCCCATCTGCTGAAGCGGGGTGGCAGAAGGGTGAGGTGCGAGTGCTGACATCCATACCTACACACATATGTGCTGCACCAGGGATCTCCCGCACGGCTTCCACAGCTGTAGAGATGTAGCCTTGTGGAAGCCGAGTGCAGACAAGAATCAAGTTTCTTCTTTCACTTGTTGGTGCTGATTTTTTTTCTCCTTAACATTTATAAGTTGTATCACTTAAATAGCATTTTATATCCTGTTGAGATTTAGAAGATGTAAGGCTTGTAAGCACTCCATAAATTAATTTCTTACAACTACTGGAACCATATTGCCGTATAATTTTAACAACTTGGCAACAGGAGCGCCATTTAATTTCCCACAACTCTTTTTTCTTTTCCTTATTATTACAGAAATGTCAGTTGAACAAGTGATTCTGGAAGGCTGTTCAGGATCCTTAAGAGGATTTGACACTACATTTACATGACTAGAGATGGAAAACAAGCAGGCACAGTGGTAATAACAGGATGGGGCCTTCTGTTGTAATGCATCCTCGTAACAAAGGGTCTGAACAAATTATTTATCCTATCATATAAGAGGATGGGAAACTGAAGCATCTTTTACTATTTTAAAATACCTCCTGGGGAAAGTTCTGCAGCCAGCCACCAGTAAATGCAGCCTAGTTGGCTTTAGCGTATTGGGTAAGAGCTGTGTTTTTCAGGAAGAATTAAAATTGCTAGCCTTGGTTATAGTCGTGCTCTAACCAACTTGGTGCCATTTCCAAGACTGTAGCAAACATTATCTGCTTCAGGGGAATAAAGCCTGCTGTAGACACTCACGATAGATACTGCCCTCAGCAGTAATTTCTTAGCTTCCATAGTTTGATGGCACTTTATGTCCAGGTAAGAAGTTTGTATAGTTTTGTGTAACCTGTCTAGCTTCTTCAAAAGTTTTTGGTGATCAGTGTTAAAAGATACTCTTGTGGATGAGAGCCTACTTCTGTTAGAAGCCCTGCTAAGATGCTGCTGGCTTCACTTCTGTACTACAGTGAACTCTGCAGGCTTATTGCATGTGCGCGAGTGGAGATTTGGGGGCTTGCACCATTTTGGATGTCCTATCTGAAAGAGGTGGTGGCCACAAGAGAGGATAATCTGTTTTAATCTCCTTTGTGCCACAGGCCTGTGGGGTTGCACCTGCACCTGCCTTTTTTTCCTTGAAACAGCTCTCCTTGCTTCTGTGAAGCTGTTGCATTACATGTAGCAGTAGCATCTTTGACATTTTCCTGCATACTATATCTGCAGTGTAGGGATGCAGCTACAAAATCGAAGCTCCATTTAATTGCTTCCTAAGAAGCAGTTATGCAATTGTGATTGACAGATGTCTCATCAGAAGTGGCAGCTTACAGGCAGCAGAATGGCACTAGAGGTGTGTCAAATGGGTGTCAGGAGAGCAGTTTCTAGATTAATTCAATCTGTTCTTTGATTTTTATACTTTATTTACGTAGCTCCGAGTTCTTACTAAGCACAGTTACTCATTGTCTTCGTGTGTCCCTGTTTCTGATGGAGAGGAAAGAATGATCTTGCATAAAGGTCCTCAGAAATGCAGTTGCCATGTCAATTGCTGGAATAGTAAAACTAAGAATTTTCCTGAATTATTACAGTATTTTGTTCACTAAATTAATTTCATTCCTGGGAATGAGGCTGTTTTGCAAGAATTTCAGTAAATCAGTGGTACTTATTAAACATAGGAACTGATCCTACTCCCACTGAATTCAATTAGAGCAGATTAGCAGCTCTAGTGTATTTTACAAATGATACTACAGGATGGTAGTATCATTCATACAGAATGGTGGTGATGTTATACAGTAAATGTAATTTCCAGAGAATGAAACCTGCCAGTGGTTTCCAAACAACTTGTGAACTATTCTTGTTATATTGACTAGATCTGTGCACTTAAATTTGTTTGATGTGACTAATTGAAAATTAACATTGAAAGATTATGTAAATGTCAGTGTTTCTCTCTAACCTTTTGTAGGACAAGGAGATTCTACAGTGGTTTCCTTGGTTTAAACTAAATTCCTTGACAATCGCAAGGCTATTTTCTCTCTTCTTTGTAACTTCTTTTTATTTTAAATAATGTAAAATCTACTTGTTACCCAAGAGTACTTAAAAGTAACTTTGTAGTGGTTATTTGTATTATACGGATTGTAACGTAACTGTTTAATGTAACCACATGGGATTTCATACTTTCATAAAATGAATTGGTAGATTTGCAAAATAAATTAAAAACAAAAGCCTCATTTTGTTACGGTTTTGTTTCTTATCAGAAAGGGGTGGCGAGCACAGTCTATCTGAGGTTAAGCAGCAGCTGTGTTCAACTTGCAGAATGCTGTTAGCCACCCAGATAAAGGTTGCCAGGATGTTCAGCCATCTGATAGACAGCTCCTGCTGTGATGTCTTTGGGTTTGACGTTTTCTATGTCTCAAAGTCCCCAGCAGCATCTGGAATAGTTGTTGCCAGCTGCATAAACAAATGGTTACAGACCTGAAATGGTTTCAGTAAGGCCCATGCATTCTCAATTTCACTTTTACTAGGTAAAAAGGTGATTGTGAAGCGCAGGGACCCTCCGCCACAAACCTTTATTTTCTGTTCTTACGTTTTTTACATGATTGTATAATTCTATAGTGTAATCACCTCTTTTTTTTTTTTTTTTTTTTTTTTTTTTTTTTATCCTCAAAAAAAGGTATATTTGGAGACAGCTTGTCTCCTAAAAGGCAACACGATGCAAATGTGGAGTATCTGGAGTCTTCAAGTGACCAAGTCTATTGCTGTTTTCCCAGCAAGCTGCTGAGATGGCATAAAGAAATTTCCACTTTTGTGCCTAGGGAAGCTTGTGGGCTGCTCTCCCTGCATCCCTAGGGATGGAGGAGATGTAGATTTGACTCTGCCCTTTCTCTTTGCTAGCCAGCAGTTAGTTAAATTATGTGGAGAGGGAATAACATCCCCGGGCGTGTTGTACTAAGCATAGGAAGAGCAGGAGGGAGGTGGGCCATTCCACCTCATTTCAGTGACCAGGCTTGGGTTCCTGATCGCTTTGCAATCAATTCAAAGTATTAAACTCTGCCCAAAGATGGTTCCAAGGCCATAAGTGAGGAGCTAACCTACCACCACTGGTTGCACCAGGAAGCCCTACTTCCCATGTGAGTGCCTGATGTGGCACATTGATGAATGTCTTCTGTAAGCCCTTCTGCAGCTCTGGGTGCCAGCCTGGAGCACAGAGTAAAAATACCCCTAATAAAGTTTATAAACTGCAATCCTCCCTCCCCACCCAAAATACAGCTTCCTGAGAAACCCTCTATAGTATAGTCAGTGGGGTTGTTTGAGTGTAAATGAGAGCAGGCTTCACCCGCACTGGTTTTAAAGAATAGTCTCTGGTTGCCAGTCTCTGCACAAGGAAAAGAGTAGAATTAAAGCTGAATCTTGGGGATTTTCCTATGAGAATCAGTTGCTTAAAAGAAGAATTATTGGATCCATACTCCTCAGGCTGGGTCAGTGTTCAGTCAGCATCTGCTTTCTATCTCTACATTACAAGATATGCATGAATGGTAATGGTTCGTTTTCGTACGCTCCTGTAACCTGACTCCTTGTGATCCTAACCACAGTGAAAAAGTTCATCTGCAGGAGTTTAAATCACTTTTCCATTTGGATAACAACAGATAATTGAAAAGGGAGCTGCGTTAAGGACAACTGTACTTTAATTTTGTGCTTGTTCCTTAAAAAAGATAATC
Organism: Anseranas semipalmata; assembly: GCA_013399115.1. Classification (NCBI taxonomy): domain Eukaryota; kingdom Metazoa; phylum Chordata; class Aves; order Anseriformes; family Anseranatidae; genus Anseranas; species Anseranas semipalmata. The sequence continues at coordinate 724,108 of VXAA01007081.1, forward strand.
TTTCTTAAGTTGCAACACTCTCGTCTTGTGAGTGCAGTCTTCTGCAGGAGACGCGCAGTGGAGACACCCAGGCAAGTTATAGCTTTATTGACTTCTGTTCAGCCAGGTCATTTCACACCAGCTGGGTATCTCTTCTGTTCATTTTTTTAATTATACAGCAGCTCATTCAGATCTCTCCAAATACTGCCAGCTTTTTTGCGTGTGGAAGGGAGAATTACACCATCACTCCCAAAAAAGGGGAAAAAAAATTGTTTTGTTAGACATTCAAATGCCACAAAAGTACTGAAAAGCCAGAAAGTGGAGCTTTCTCACTGGTAAGACAGTGCCTATTCCTCGGTCACGCCTGGCTGCCAATGATCATAATAATATCAAGCAATTAGGCCTTTCATTTTCATTAGGCTAATTAATTGTTTGCACAGTGCCCTGAATATGGAATCATTTTCCTTTGGAAGGAATAAAAGGATTAGAGTGGCTGCATCCCAAGATGCTCAGAACGTATTTTATTTATTTTATGGGAGAAAAATTCTCTCGTGCCCCAAATGCAAGCCATATACTTGAGTGTTAATGCTTGCGCTGGGACATTTACATCAGCAGAGATGCACACAGATTATACATATGTCCATCCATCTGCCTCCACGCTCCATATGGTATCTGGGGTTTCTGCTGCATGTCAATGAGCCCGCAAAGAGGCCGGAGTCGTCGCTGCGCGTGTGCTGCCAGGTTTGCATGTCAGCCGCTGTCAGGAGCTGGGAGAGTGACGGACACGTCCCCTCGGAGATCAGCTGTCCGCAGCGCCGGCGTGTGCCGAAGGCAGCACCGCTGTGATCATGAGTGCTGCGCTGTGATAGCACTCGGAGGCCAGGCTGCTGCGGCGTGTAAACGTGCTGGAGGCTGTCTCGAGAGGTCTATGCTCTGAGTAACTCAAAGGCAAGTGAAACCTAGGCTAGGATTTCATGAAGAAGGGTACCCAGTGGATACGATATTGCAGAGGCTATTGCTAGCTCTGATTTTTAATGTTTGTCCTATTCAGTGCCTTTGTGCTACCATATTATTAAATATATATTTCATGTTAAATCGTTTCAAGTGTAATACAAGCTTGCAGAAAGCCATTTCAGTGGAGAGTGAGGGGACGTATCCAGCCTTAAGCTTAGGGGAGAGGCTCCCATCACAAACTTCGAGTAAATTCATTGGAGATAGCTGACTGGAGTTGCCTTTTCCATCTCTGTGGCTAGTGTACGGCCTGCTATGGGCCATCTGCAAGAGATGAAAGTGAAAATTGTTTCCCATGCCACTCCCTCTTCCTCTGAAGATCGGGGCACTGGGAACAGCCCTGGGCTAGAAGGCAGAGAGGCTGCCCAGGACATGCTCGCGGCTGCTCACAGATGCCTCAGAAAGAGACAGGGACAGAGATTCCTCATCTCCCAGCCAATCTGTTCCCCTGCTAAACTATCCTGACTACTGGAAACATTTCCCTAACCTCTGCCCCTGAGCATCTCTGAATTCATCACTCATCTTGTCCTAGCCATGCCTGCTGCTGCTACAGCCACAGCGCAAACCGGGGCTGCCTCCCCAGGGCAGGAATCGCGCGGCTACGCCAAGTGCCCGTGCCTGGCTTTGTGCGCCCGCGGTGTCCGATTCGGCCATTCAGCGTTCGGGCTAAGCCTGCAGAATTAGTTAAACATCAAACTCCTTTAGTTTATTTAATGCTTGAGTGTCTTGACTATTGCTTCTTCTGCTTTGGTCCTTCTTGCTGTTTAACTGCACTGGATCATGCAAATGTCCCTGTGTAGTGCTGGCAGGCAGCAGTCCCGGTCCCCGGCCACGCCAAGCGAGTGCATCCAGCCTTTGGGTGCAGTTCTTCTTGCGGCAGCTTCATAAATGTCTGTGGTGGCAACCCCTGCAAAGGACGTGACTGTGTCCTACCATCATTTCAAGACCTTTTCAGCATTTCACTTTCCCTCATTGGTGCCTTCTCTTACGTTCCCTTCATGGTAAATATTTGAGTTTCTTGCCTGGTCAATGGGAAAATCCCAAATTTTCATTTTACTTTTTTTTTTTCTTCCGTGAGTTTTTCTCAATCTTAACTATACTAAGTAGTGACTAGGGAGGAGGACAGTGCTCTAGAACGGACATGAAGGAATTTGGACAACTGCCCTAAATTAGAGGATGGGTTTGCTTTGGAAATCCTATATGCATCACACTTTGTTATAGAGAGTTGGTTTCAACAGCAAATCTCTTGCAACAGGGTGTCACTTCACTTCCATGCATTACTTGAAATGCTTTATTAAGTTGATGACCTTGTGGGCTCTGAGAAAAAGCCATTTGTCACTGTTTTGAGGAAAGAGAGCTCCTCTGAGCAAAAGGGACTGTTTTGTTGCTCAGATTTATTGGTTGGCTGACTTATTCACCATTCAAACATGATGATTCTTTAGCTGCTGGGCAGTGGCCCTTTCAATGTTGAAACTAATTAACGGCTAGAACTCTTCTTAGTGAGGCTGTTTTCTTACTGTTTTTTAATCCACAAAAATAAAGCAAACACGATCCTTGAAACACAAACACAGGTTGCATGGATACGGTATCAGCGCAGACACAGAACCCTGTTGAATGACTTTGTGTAACAAAGCGAGTAAGGCTGTCGGCTGTCCCTATTGTCCATGTGACAACATACAACGGTAAGATGAGAAAAGAGACAACAGCTGAAGACAGAAGAGAGGAGGGATGCCAGAGCCATGACAAGAGCTGAAGAACAGCAAGGGAGGGCTGTGCTTTGTTCTCTGATTTACAGGTAGGGATCCACAGCCATCAGAGGTCCGAGCTGTGGGTTGCTGGCAGGCCAAGGTCAGTGGCAATGCAGCTGGGGAGTCCTTCACCTCCCTGCCATTCCTTCATCCCTGCCGATGCTGTTGTAGCCTGCACCTCCGGGCGAACCGTGTACTTCCTAGCTCAGACGGATCATAAGGACCGCAGTGCCTGCTCTGTCAGGACCCTTTCAAAACCTCGTGTGGGACAAGGAAGGGAAAGGGGGGTTGCTGCTTGTTAGGACACATCTGGCTGCAGGAAGCAAAGCTATTTATTGCTGTCAGTGAATTCTTCTCACCAAAATATTTCCTGAGAAAAGTTTATAATCCCAGCGATATTTCATGGTGATGTCTAAAGAAGGCATAAACAAGCCTAGAAGCTCAAGTGCAGATAAATTCAGTGTCGATTGTACTCCTCCGTACAGTGTTTTGTAAAGCACTGCTGCCCTGCTCCTTGTTCCAAGTCCGCAGGTAGGAATGAAATATAAATCACAGCTGTTAACTGAAAGCAGGGAATCCCTCGCTGACTCCAGCGAGCTCCCCATCTGTCTTCGATCCTGACAGTTTGATTACCTTTATCATGATCTTTAAATGCAGAACTGCAAATACTATTAGCGGTCATAAAGAACAGCAGTTCTTCCAGACGTGCTTCAACCCCTGTCCTCCTCAACTGGCAGCAAGGAGCACAGGCCAGCCGTCTTTCCCCAGAGAGTTTGGGCTGGGAGGCTCAGCCCCGGCTGCCAGTACACCTCGGTTGTCTTCTTCCTTGCATTTCATTTTAGTTGTTTCTAGCTTCTTCTGATGCTTCGTGATATAGTTGCTTGTCCCTAGAGCACAGGAGTATAGAGGAGCATCCCTGGGTGTGCAATCAGGGAAATCTCATGTCACTAGGCTTGCTCTGAACAAAAAAGGAAAGTGCAGAGGACCAGCTGCACTTGGAGAAGAGACCTCTGCTTTCTGTGGGTGTTGGTGGAGCTCACCTGGCCTTGGCCAACTACAGGGGAGCTCCAAGAGGACGATGAGTTTTTCTGTCTGCTAGTTTTCTAGGAGAACTATGAAGACAGTTCTGGAAGAATTGTGGTGAAGGTTTGTCCTGGAGGGGAGTTGAATAAGAGAAAACAGAATTTGGGTGTCAGGAGTGTCCAAAATAGCATTTTGGGACATGTTGTACCCATCAGCTGCCCCATCTCCCAGCTCTCAGCCACAGCCTGTTGCAGCATCTCCTGGTCTCATGGGCGACCTTAGAGGCTGGGCAGGACACAGGCAGGGCGTGAGGAGGCTGCACGGTGCTGAGGGCTGAGCATGACCGCAGGGGTGCACCATGCATGGGGCCAACGGGGCAGACCGATTCTCTTCGGTCCCCCATGTTTCTCTGTGTCCTAATGAAGCCTTCCCTGGAACAAAGCACACATCTGGTCCACGTGTCGTATCAGCTGCCAGACGACCCTGCTGATCTCCCCCCAAGTGTCAGCAACCACGCTTTGCTTCCATTGAGCTGCCCTCGAAGGGACGCAGGACACGCATTTGCCGCTGCTCTCTTCTCGGCAGCCCTGGGCTTGCTGAGGACACGTGCTTTGTTTAACCCAAAGGGAGCCAGGGTCAAGGTTTTTACGCGCCAAGCTGAATCCCGACAGCGAGAACACGTGGATGAGAGCAGAGCCTGGATTCGGGCAGGCGGCAGCACGGGCAGGAGGGCTGCACCATGCTGGGGACCAGCAGACGCTGGTGCTGGGTGGGCCAGGATGCCATGGGGGCCCCACTTGTGTGCAGCCGCAGTGGGTTGCTGCGTGTCGGGGGCACGTCCCCCCCATCCCAGTGCAGGGTGGGGAAGGAGCTACCTCGCCTGGAGCTGGCACAAGCCCCGAGGCCGTCTCCATTACCGCTAGAGGCAGCTCTTGTTTTGAGCATGCAGAAAGCAGCCTGGCGCTCGCAGGCACCGAGCTGCAGCCCGGGCATTGCTCTGCAGGGCTCCTGCGTGCCCCGAGCCCAGCCCCGTCCTCCACCGGGGACCTGCAGCCCCCCACCACAGCCCACTTGGGGTCCCACAGCCCTTCAGCAGCGGGTTTTCCCCATGGTGACCAATACGACGTGATAGAGCCTGGGTGGGCAAGGAGACCCCCAGCACGGCGGGGGAGCAGGAGGAGCCTGGCAGCAGGAGGGCAGCAGATAAAAGGCAGCAAAGAAGGATTCGGTTTGTCCTTCTTTCTTCGTAGATTAACAGGTCCAGCTTTGACAGAGGGATTTAGTGATTACAGCGACTTAATTGCACAGGGAAAACATTTCCTAGTAATTACTCATTTGTCCAGCTTGGCTAGCTGGGCACTTCCATTGCAGCGCAAACAGCAGGGACACTGGGGCTGGCACGGGACAGGGCAGGCACAGCCTGGGTGGCACGCGGGGCTGCCCCCACGCTCCAGCCAGGACTGCGGGACAAGCCCGGGTGGACAGACGCTGCCCGTGGTTGTGCTCCTGCCTGCTGCATGCCTCGGGGGGCCCTGGGGAGGCCGGATCCACTCGCCCACCCTTTCCTTGGCCCCGCAGCATGGCCAGGGTGGGCAGCACGGGCAGCCAGGCGAATCCGTGGTGGCCAGGAGGTCCCCAGCAGCCACCCGTCCCTCCCCATCGCACCAGGGCTCAGCCTGGGCGACTTCCAGCACTGCTCTTTTCATTTCAGTGCGGCAGGAGAGGAGGCTTACGGGCGCCTTAAAGGAATAAACGATGCATAAAAATATTTGATCAATTAAGCCGAACGATTTGGCAAGCACAGGCTCCCGCTGTAACCATCCTCCTCACAATTGCCTCATTATCCAGCACTAAATCAAGCTGTCACAGCTTTTTTTGGCTTGGGGAGGGGTAGGGAGGGAGGGAGGGAGCAGCTTTCCACGTTCCCCTCCAAAACACAACCGAGCCGGAGCTGGGCAGTGAGTCACCGAGAGCATCCCCCCGCCCGCCTTCCCCCGCCGCCCCCTCGTGTGCACACGGAGGCGATCTGCCTGCGTGGCTGCTCCTCGTTAATTTGATCACGGAGCAGGGATCGGGGACGTGACTTCAGCGGCAGGAGCTGCTCGGGGAGGCCCTGCCTCTGAGCTGCGTTGGTGGCTGGAGGCTGCAGGCTCCTGGCCGGCTCTGCCCGGTGGCCACGCGTGGCCAGGCTCCCAGACCATCACGGGGGCTTGCATGAGCCGGGGGGTTCATGGACTTCCTGGGGAGCCACCTGCAGGGCTGGGGGTCGTGTAGCTTCTCCTGCATCTTGCAGTGGCTGGGCTCNNNNACTGCCCCCAGTTCTAGGTGAGGTGTTTTGGCCACCGACCTTCTGAAAGTCCGTGGTGGCTGAGTGTCGGGGAGCCAGCTGTCCCCTGTCGAACTCAGGTGCTGCTGGCCCCTGGATCCAAAGACATTGAAGGAAGACAGATACCAATGGACACACCTGCACGGTGCTATCAGATCTTCCTTTTTGCACTAGGAAACCATGAGAAACTGCACCAAGAAGCCCTCAATATGAGCAGATCTCAGAGGGACTGTGCATGTGCACATGTATGAGCCCCAGGCACCAGCGTTAACCAAAACGGGGCCGTTTGCAGCTGCCGGCAGCACCCCACTGCTGCCCGGGATGTGCCGCGGTGCTGGGGCCACTGGCGGAGCCGCCTGGTGCTGGGGAGCTGCTGCCCAAGCAGCAGCCGGCCTGGGGGGGGAGCGCGATCCGCTGTTTAGCTTCAGTGCCTTTTTACCGCTATCAAAACACGAGATGCTCCCGCTGCTTTCGCAGGCTCGCTAATTGGCTGCAAAGAGCAGATTTCTGTTCAAATCCAGGCTCCCCCAGCCTCGGGGATGTCTGGAGATACAGAGGAGAGCAGAGCCATGAGCCAGCATGGCAAAGCCAAACCCTGCAGACCCCATTGCTCCAGTTCCTGCTTAATTCCCCCAGTAAAGATGTCTGAAGGAATTTGTGCAGGATAACGCTGTGTGTTGCATGTTGAGTGAAGCACCTACATGATTCATGGATATAATTGAGCTCTCTGCCTGTCCTCCACCCACTCCCTATCTCAGTCACCTCTACAATTTGTTTTTTTGTCTGTTCTCCAGCTCTGCCGAAGCCAGTAACTGTTCAAGCCACACAGCAGGCTCCAGTTTTCCTTGCATCAGGCCAAACAGGAGCTCTGGAAAAGCCAGAGCATCTCCAGCAGCAGCTGGGAAAGGGCTGGCGAGCTGGGACTTCTCCAGGCTCCAGCTGTGATCTCCTCCAGTGAGACTGGGAAATCAGGACACGAGGCTGGCCGGGGACCAGCCCTGGGCAGACGCGATGCAATGAGGAAGGGGGAGCGGCTTGCCAGAGCGGGAGGGCTTCATCTCCAGCACATCCTTCGTTCAACATGTATGTGCCAGGTGCTGCTAAGAGGCCGACCAAGAGCCCTAAATGGGTGCAGATAGGCTCAGCTCCATTAGCTGTCATTACCTGGCCAAACTGATTTTCGTTAATTCATGAAATCTGGATCTTGGACTCAAAGATGAGCTTTGTGGGCACAAAACCCACCTGAACCCTATCCTACACCACCTCTGGAAGCGTGCTGAGCACTGTGTGCCACCAAACCAGCTGGGCTCAGGGCCAGCTGTGGGGCAGGAAAAATGATGGCAGAAGCACAGCTTGATGGGAGGATTTGGAGCTGCAGTTCTGGGTCTCTGCATTACTCGGTAATTTCAGATCACAGATAGAAATATCCAAGAGAAGCTTCTCATAAATAACCCGTTCTGTGTTTTTTCTGTTTTTCCCTGCTGTGCGACTATGGAACATTGCGGCCGGGGTTTCCAAAAACCACACGATGTGGTGCAGGTCCTGGCAGGTTCACGTCCAGCTGAAGCAAACCCTGCTCCAGCTCGCGGCTCAGCTTTGACAAGGTCACTGAGTCCAGCAGCCGCATCTTGTTGGGTGCAATTTGCACCTTTTGCTGTGCCTAATTTGGCTGCTCTGATGCCTTTTGCATCCCGGGCCAGACTCAGCATTGCTCTCGTTATGGTTTTACACCAATTTAACCAGTGGATTTCAACTGAGAGGAAACATAGAAAAGGGTATGGGGAGTTGGTTGTGAGAGAAACAAAAAGGCATTATTTTATAAAATCCCCCCCCAAAAAAAGAGAAAAGAAGGGGATGGTTTTTTGCTAAAAGTTACCACGCTATTTCCCTGTACCCAGAAGGAGAAAACTCTTGGGCCCAGCAGATCTGTGCCGCTCCCTCCCTTCGAGGCGAGAGCAGGCTGAACGCTGCAGCAAAGCCACCTGGCAGCACTTTGTGCAGCGGCTCTGCCGTACAGCCACCTTCCCGCCTGTGCTCAGTCTCAGCAAAGCAGCAATAAAGTGCCACCATCGTTTCCGTGATGCTGACCTGGCTGCCGCTGCACCCCTGCCCGCGCCGCTGTGACCGGGGCTGCCCCAGGCTCCCCGCAATGCTGGGGGTCACCGTGCCATGGGACAGGAGCAGCTCCAAGCTGCCAGCCCAGGGCACGCTGGAGTCCGGGATGCGGCCCCCTGATTGCTCTGGAGCTATGCTAATGCTTTCTGTTTTAATTACATTGAAGTCTGAATGTGCAGCAGCGCCTGGGTACTTCTGCGCAGCACGAAGGAAGGCATGTTCATCACCGTGCAGCATGACAGCATTTGTTTTTTTGCATAATAAAGGTAAAGCCACACCAGGGATATGTGTCTTTTACGGTCCGACGTCAGCCGCCTGCAGGTCTGGAGAGCTGGGAGCAGGAGGGGGAGGGCGCGGGAAGGCAGGCAACATAAACAGATAAATCCCTGGAACATATGGCTCGTGCTCTGGATCTTTACGCATGAGGCACCCCACTTAATAAAAGTTTAGGATGGAAAAGCCAAATAAAATTGATAATCTGCCCAGGGAGGGTGATTCAGATGAAGTAAGCACATTACAAGGGGATGACTGATTTACAGTTTTCTTCTATTTGCAGTTTTATGACTATTACAGTTATTCTTGTGAATATAATTCATTACCGTGCTATTATTCCCAGAAGTGAAAATCAAAGGTTTATCAGCCGACACCGGCAAGCATGAAATACTGCCCCAGCACGCAGCTCTAAGCTGGAATCTAAGCATCAGTGCCAACCGAGGAAGCCTCCCCCCAGACCCAGCACTGCGGGTGAGTCCCCCCTGGCCCCCAGCCCCCTTTTGATGGCTCAAAGACATCAAAGCCAGCAGCATCCCTCTGCTCAGCAGGGAGCGGTGACAAGTGGCCGGGCATCCGCACGAGCAGGCTCTCCTCCTCCAAAAGGTGATGGACACCCAGGTGGGACAAAGAGGCTGGCTTGGTTATTTGGAAAGAAAGTAATACTGGGGGGTATTCCCTGGCCATGCGCTGTTGAAGCAGAGGTGCCAAAGATGAGGCAGTCCCGCTGCATTTTTGGGGACTGAGGCTGGGCAGAGGGGCCGCCCGGCACACACGCATCTCGCTGCAGAAGGATGCTGCAGGGGCAGGGTGATAGCTTGGAACCAAGAGAGAGTGAACTGGAGCGAAAATGAATTCAGGGGAGGGTTTTATTTTGACTAACGGCTATAGCTGGAAGAAATGGGCTGAAACAGGGTTTTATCCAACCTAACAAGCAATCAACAGAGGAATGAAGTGTAATTTAGGTTGTTGCTTGGTGGATATCTGATCCTATAGCCTGTGTTTAACACAAATGCCATCGTTACTGTGGCAAGGTTTCTCCAGCTGATGCTGAAGCCCAGCCCCAGCTGAGGGTGCAGCCTGGTGGCCCAGCCCCCTCTGGCCTGATCCCATGGGTCTGGGGGCTTTGTCACTCCACAGGCCAGCCTCGGCTGTGGAAAACAAGACAAATCTCTTCCAGCTTCCCTCTGCTCCTCTTTTCAACAAGCATCTTCTGAAGTGACATGCTTTGCTTTCCCCTGTTTGGCTCCACGATGGAGCCTCATCCCAAAGACTTCTTTGCAGCGCTCCAGATACTCCTGCCGTCCTGCTCAAATGTCAATAGATATCGTGTAGCTCTTGATTAAAAAATTCCGGAAGCTAATGGCAAAGAGAGCCCTGCACAGACCAAGGGCCCCTTCATCCCAGCATCCTGGCGCTAGTCCTGGCCAAGAGTGGGTGTGATGGGGCGAGCAGGAGGGACCAGGCAGGCCTGGGGATGCTCCCCCAGAAAAGTCTCCTGGCTTCCACCAATCCGTGGCTCAGAGCTTGTCTCAGCGCTTAATAGCTCTTGATGGATTTTTTTCTTCCTGGAATTTGCCTGATCACTTTCTGAAGCCTTGTAAGGTTTCGGCTTTTGCAGTATCTTCTGGTAATAAGCCTCTGGTCAAGCAGCACGCTGCAGGAGGAGGTTTCTCCTCTGGCTCGTGTGCCTCCAGAGCCTCAGTCGGTGGCACTGTGAGCTGAGCCACGTGTGAGGATGGGAAATGTGAACACAGAGGCAAAGAGTTTGCTCCTCATCGCTGCAAAGTGCCACAGTGGGAGCAGAGCCTCTGAAGTCAGAATTGCTTAAAAGGAAACTAAACTGTCCCCAGCTGCATTATCAGAGTCTGTCCTCAGCCCTCTGCTCTCTCTGGGGCCCCAGCAATGGCACATCCCAGAGCAGCTGAAAACAAGCAGCCAGGATGAGCTGCAATTGCTGGTTAACAGCTTTAGTTCTGAAAAAAAAACAACACTTAAACAAATGTGTCCATCACACTGGAGTGAGCTGAACCTCTGCCCGCGTTCAGAGTGAAGCACATGTCAAGTGCTGTCCCCAGCCTTCCCAGTGCCATTGGCACGGCTGCTTTCAGCATTTCATGCATTAAGATGCTCCAACTGGACATGCGCAAAATAAATCCTATTAGTGCAAACGACATGAAGTAAAGGCAAATCAGCTACGGTAATAACCATGTACTTTTCCTGCCAGAGGCTGGGGACAGCGTGCTTTGGGGACCTGGAAGTGCCCAGCGAGGACACAACTCCAGACTGAGCTAATGGCACATGTGCAGCCGAGAGACTTTAGCATCATGGTTAATTGTGATGAGCAATAAAATTCCAGCTGGGGAAGAAGGTCCCAGTGCCTGCCAATTAGTTCTGGCATCCCGAAGACAGACTGTAATGGGATTATTGAACCGCTCCTATTATGCACTAAAAGTGTTCGGGGAACCTCGCCACTGTGCCGCTGCCGAGCTGCTGAGAGCAACGTGCAGAGCATCGTGCGCCGGGAAGGGCTGCGGAGGGAGCTGGGGCTGGGACCCCAACCCAGCACCTTTTCTCACTCCCCAGGCAAAGCACTCATCATGCCAACTGTGTTCCAGTCTCCAAGCAAGCCGTACAGCTGGGAAGGAAAAGTGACCGAGATTTTGTTGTTTAATATAAAACAAGAATCATTTTCTCTCTTAAAAGACAGACCCAAGAAGCTGTATCAGACCCCAGCTGAGAATATTGAAAAGGGAGCGCTGATGCAGGAAGCTGTTTGCTTGGCCATCTTATTATAATGGCAGGTATTTGTGATTTGGAGTTCTCTCCTTTGCAGCCCTGCCAAGATTTCATGTTTATAACAATGCTGCAATTAAGGCTGGGAGGAGCAGCCCGGTCTGCCAAAGGAGCTGCTTTTCTCCTCTACTCGTGGGTGACGTTTGGAGCCGGCAGGCTCGCCAGGGCAGACATCAGAGGGGGCATCCTGCAGACTCCTGGTCTCAGCAGCTGCCGAAAATACGTGCCCCTCTGTCTCTGCTTACTGCAAACGTCGATGGAGAGACCGAAATTGCTATTCAGATGACAACAAGGCTGGCAAACCCTGGCCACGCAAGGAGAAGAAAGACAGAGCACAGCCCCTCTGCCCTCGAAGGGCTCCCCGGTGAGCTCAGCTGCCCCCAGCCGATGTCCCCGTCCCCCCACGATGAGCTCGGGACCCCTCCGCCTGCTCGGGCTGCAGGGGGCGGGCAAGGAGCCTGCCCTGGGCAGAGGACTGGGGCCCCGGCGGGTTCAGGCGTTGGTTGCAAAATGGAATCAGAATCCATTTATTAGGCAATAAAGGGGCAGACCAAGCGGAAAATGAGTGAGGTGGGAGCGTATGGGTTCTGGGTTGTTTCTGCAGGAAACATGAGCAGGATGTGGTTTACAGGGATTAAAAGCCATTTGATTATTAGGGCAACATTTAGTGTCTGTGGCTGCAGGAGAGGAAACGCTGCTGCTGCTTCCCCTGCTCAGAGCAGCACAGAGCCAGGACTGCCCCAGCCCTGCCTGAGGGCTGCAGCGAAGAGGAAGAGGAGGAGGGCAACAGCCACAGCCGAGGCTGTGCCACAGGCTCAGGAAAGGTCCCAAAGGTCCTGCTGCCAGAGCACAGCTGGGCTGCAGCCAGCTATTCCTAAAAAGCATGAAGAAAGGCTGAATTTTCTCTCCAGTCCATAAGGCTCTTTGCTTTTCTGCCTGGGAGCCTGCACATCCCGGACCCAAGGGAGACACAGGGAAATGCCCTGGGCACCACCTGGGTCCTCTGACATGTCCTGCTGTCCCCACGAGGCAGAGACACACTAACGGCCCGCAGCCAAACTCCCAACTGGCTCTGAATGCATCATTTCCACTGCATTAATTTCTACTCATTATTGATCACCTTGTAACGCACTAGGAGTGTGCTGCGCTCCACCAGTCAGGAGTTATGAGACCATCAATATCTGGCTGCAGTGAAAGATGTGTCCCCGGAGCCATCCTTCCCACGTTACACGAGGAGCAGAGGGCTCCATGTGTTCCAGCTGTTCCAGCTCCCTGTGCTGTCTGCTGGGGCAGTGGCCAGCAGGATGCGGTCCCAGAGCGGCCATGGAGGCACTTACCCACCCGTCCCGGAGTGCAATGCGCTGGCTGATGGCAGAGCAGAGGGGCTCTCCACAGGTACAGCGCTGCTCTTCCACTTGTGAGCTCACCAGGTACTGAGAGCTAGAGGAGAAGACGGCGCAATATCATTTATTTATGGTTTTGAAAACTTCTAGGGTCAGGAGCATGGCCAGGGTTTATCAAGAGCAAGCCCAGCACGGTGCATTCAGTTTGCCCAGGGCTGGTTTTACCCCAGTGTGTCGCAGACCCAAGCAGCTTCCAGCACATGGGTGTGTGTCTCATGGCAGCATCACCCCTCCTGTGAGCCCTTGGAGATGCTGAGCACCATCCAGCTCAGGGCTGAACAGCACCTGAGGACCTCTGGAGCTCCTGCTGGGGACTGGAGCTGCGACCTCCTCCAAGGACTTATTTATTTCACCTGAAAATTGTCCCAAAGCTGCAGCGGGTGCGGCTCAGAACAGGTAGGTGAACACAAGCGTGAAAGCTGCCTGTGCTCCCACCTGTCCCTGTCCTGTTAGGGACCTAGGGACAAGAGCCATGTGTGTGACAGTGAGCCTGCCGTGGAACAGCCTCTACAGGCGCTCTGGGTGGGACAAACACCAGTGGGTTTTTGCTCCTCGTGCTGCAGGGCAGCAGGACGTGTGCCCTTGGCAGCACTTCACACTGGTAGGTGCATTAAGGCACTGAGCAGCCTTCCCCCACGCTGAATCCCTTGCATTTGGTTTTGGCTTTCCTTCTCCCCCCTTCCCTGCCCTGAAGGGCTCTGTGCACACCAGGGAGCTCTTCCCAAAGCATTCTCCTTGAAATATTGTGCTTTCCATCTTCCCGTCATGTCAAGACATCACCTCCCTTCCACCCCTGACAATTGGAAGACAAACGTGGACTTGCCAAGGGATGGCACACAATGTTCAAATGCACAAGAAAACAAAGGGATGCCAGATGCAGACAGCCAGAACAGGGACATCCCGTGAGACGAGGGGTTTGTGGGGCAGTCCCTGTAAAGCATTGGAAACTGCAATGTTGGCTGCACAGACCTGCCCGCTTAAGAGGGGCGAGGGCTTTCTTTATATTGCAAGAGCTGATGTGCCTCCAGGTGTCCGGCCACGAGCTGGAGCCGGAGGTACAGCACAGGGAGGGCTGGCTGTCCTTGCCCCGGGGCTAGCACAGCACTGCTTCTCCTGCAGAGCTCGCCCAGTGCTGCTGCTGCCCCAGCACAGGAACATGCTGCTGATGCCTCCAGCAACTCCTCTTATGGGGTTCCCCAGGGGGCAGCCCCCTTTTCTAGGCAGTGACTTTATGGTGATGGAGCTGGCACTGGGAAGCTCTTGACCCATCCTAAGACTGATGAGCAGGTCCTAGGATGTAATGCCAGCTTGGGCTGGAGGCTGTTTATTGCCTGCTGGAGGTCAAGGGAGGGTTCATTTTTTTTTCCCAAGTATAAATAGTTCATCTCTGCTCTCCCCCTATGTATGCAGCCCTGTTGCTGTAGGGTCATGCTGGGATACAAGAGATGCCCCGGCCCCGAGGAGCACCAGGGATCATGGGCTGCATGCTGCTGGCACATATCAATAATTTTTGTTGTCGGGCGTTTGTGAGCTGGAGACTCAGAAAGGCTAGTTTCTTGCCTTCATCAAAAAAACAGAGCAGCTCTGTTATGCATTAAAACCCAGCACACAGGATTTATCTCAAACCACCTGAACTCCTTGTTTCAGTGTATTATCTGCCAGCATCCGCCCTGGGAGGCGTTACGTGGCAGTTCTCTGAGTGGAGCGCCAGTCCGTCAGAGCCTCAGTTTTAGATCGTATTTCCTCAATAAGACATAAGCTGCTGGAAAAAAAGAGCAAACACACAGAAAAAAATGACAGGGAGCCTGCGAGCACATATGGAGAAAAGGAAAAGCAAGTTTTGGGTTTCCCATCTATGTTCTCTTGAGTGTCCTATTAAATTTGCAAACCAACTGGAGGCAGAAAGATCCAAAGCGCAGCTGCTTCTCAACGTGCGGCAGGAATTGCTCTCGGCCCTGCACTGCAGTTTGTCAAACGATGTTTTCGTTTTTACAGGCTCTTAATTAGCCCCTCCACCATCCTCTGAGCTCCTTGCCCCTCAATATTTTTGCCAAGTCACTTATTTCTATGTAGCTCAGAATCAACCTCAAAAGCCTCCTTTTTGGCTCCATCACTTTAAAGTGCTGATAGTATGAACAAATTGCAACAGCCCTAAACCTGCAGGCTCCTCCTTTTGGGGTGACCCCTCCCGAGCCAGGTTGCTCTCCAAGAGGTGCATGGGGCACCCGCAGATCTGAGGGGCCACAGGGGACTGTGTCCTGCCTGCAGCCACTGCCACCCATGCAAGAGGGGGACAGCAATGTCCCCATCCCTCTAACCTCAGACCAGGGAGGGAAAGCCCAGGGATGAAGCAGGACCTAAAGCATCGGGGGGAACGTAAGCGACTCGGAGGAGGAGCAGCCAAACAGCTCTCCTTTTATTGATTTATTTATAGAGAAGGAGATATTAATGCCAGACCTGTTGTTTGAACTGGTTTCTTCTCGGCATGCGGAGAGGAGCCCCGCTGTGCCTGTGTGCGTGTGTGCACGCGTGTGCAGAGTGCTAATCCCTGCCCGGTCCCCGCCTCGCTCCATCTGCTGCTCCTGACAATTCCCTCCGACTTCTCAACTTTCTATTCCCTTTCCCCATCCGGAGCAGGGAGCGGCTGGCAATTAAGATATTAGCAGGGGGGAAACATTTCATAATGCACATGATTATTCCTTAGTCCAAGGAATTTTAATTAGCTGGAAATACAGAAGAGCAAGTTTTGCAGGTCAGACCTGCAGCCTGGCAGGTGAGACCCGACTGGCTGCCTGCTCCCACCGCAGCGTGACTCGATGCTCCGTTATCACATGGACAGAGCTTGTGCCTCCAGATTTTCCTGCAGTTTTATTACGACTTTTATGTCCTGAGTTTTATAATATACCGGTTTTACAGCAGGGTGTTCTTTGTGATGGGTTTTTATCTTGTTTTGGAGTTTTGCTCAGCAGCATAACGAGACAATGGGATTTATGGGCAGCTCTGGGTTTTCCGTTACAGCTTTTCTTAGCAAGATCATCACTTTTGTCACTGCTCTTGCTGGCCTTTCTCTCTGGCTTTGGTGGTCCCCAAGAGACACAGCACACATTAGTCTCCAGCTGATGTCAGAGCAACCCAAGCAGGAGCTGCTCTAGCTAAACAAAAGTTTCAGGAACAGCAGGGTTTTAAAAGTCTTCTGAGGCACTTCTGCTGTCACCCATTAAAACCAGCTTAGATGAAGCCCTGCTTACAGGGGACAACAGCAAAAAGCCTCCTCTGTTGGAAGAACAAGGACAAACGCAGCAGTCTCAGACGACTGGACAGGGACTGAAAAAGCAGCTACGAGCTGCGCAAAGCCAGGAGCTACAAACTGGCAAAGGGATAACAAGGACCAGGGTGTTATTTCTTAACAGTGCCAGGCTCAGGACCCTGAGGTTTTGTGAGGAAGAGAGAGCAAAGAGCTTCCTTCAGCTGCAGTCATGGTTAGAATTTGGAAAAACAGCAGCTTGGCAGGTCGATCTTCGATCCATGCGAGCTGCCCATCTCAGATGAGCTCTGCTCATCTCCAGGTCCACTTCCAGCACTCCCATCTCCCTCCTGGCCACTCCAAATAGAAAAAAAAAAAAAAATGAAGAAAGGAGGGATTTCTGGAGGATCAGACTGCCTGGCACAAAAAGCCTCTCCCCTAGCAGGAGCACTCCTCCCTGCAGCAGCTGGGGTATGGCAGGGCTGAGTCATTAAGTCCTTCCCTCTGGCAAAATGAGAAATTGCTCGTTGGGCAGTGTAAATAATTCAGGAAGGCTTCTCACACGTCTAAGTGCCCTGTCCACTCCCGTAGACTTGCTGCTAATTCCCTGGACTTCTATGCACAAGCAAAACCAGGCCCCCAGCCCTGAAGTGAATGCCATCAAATTGTCAGCAGACTTCAAGGAAAAGGGAAAAAAGAAAAAAAAAAACAAAGAAAAGAAAACTTGGGCTTCCAACTGGAGCCTTCCCCAGCCCCTGGGCGAGGGGAAAATGACAGGGAGGAGGAGGAAGAAAATGACTGGAGCAGAGGAGGAGGAGGAGGACGTTGGGATGTGCAGCCCGACTCCAAGGGTGGCTGGAGGGGGATGAAGAGCAGGGAGACAGACGCCTACTGGTCAGAAATTGGTGATCTCTAGTGATCCCTACCTATCAAATCCATCTATGCAAAAAATAATAAAATAATGATTCTGATCCCAGATTCCCAGTGACACATAGCCTATATCTGTGGGGCATTACTGCAGAGCCTCCTCCTCAGAAGCGCAACCACCCAGGCCAGACATTATCCCATTGTATCTGGAAATGAGACAGGACATCTTGTACAGTTTCCCTGCAAGGGACAAGGCAAATGGGCCTGATTTCTTTTCCAGCTTTGGCAGAACCACAATAAACATCAGAGAGGGTGAGAAGAGAGGGCAGGGCACTGCCAGCACCAGACGAGGGATGCTGAGGATGTGAGGGATGACCATGACATTTCAAGGCTTTGGAAGAGGCAGTGTGCTTGGCAGAAGAAGTTAACAGAGAGGAGGGATGCTCGAATGGGTGTTTGTTATCAGCAATCAGAAAAAAATGTATGAGCAAGCATGTGCAAAAAAAAAAAAAAACAAACAAACAAAGCTGTGGACACTGGTAAAAGAAATGTTTGCTCGAGGCACAACCGAGAGTTCACCTCTCCCAAATTGCTGGTGGACTCAGGCTGTCCTGGGCATCTGTCTTTCATCTCACAGGAGACTGAGAGCAGCTCCAGGAGAACAGCACCTGTCCTCAGCAGCCTGTGGTCAAAAATAAAAAAAAAAAAAAAAAGAGAGAGGAAGAAATCGAAGCCCAGGAGAGTGAGGTGAATTTAAAACCAGGTAGGAATTTCCCATGAGAACAGTTTGCTGGCTAAAAATGCCACTCTCATAAAAATGAATTTTTTTCCTTTGGGAAAATTTCAAGATGGATGAAAAATTATGAGTTTCCTCTGGGAGAAGAGATGGGAGAACCGGAGACACTTGTCTAGTCCCATTTCTGCCTTCAGGGAGAAAACAAAATTAATGGGCATCAGTTGAGCAGTCACGCATCAAGCTGTGAAACCCCACTGCAGCTCTCCTAAAGCTGTTTTTCCACCCGCTCTGAGTATCTCCTCCCATGAAAAAACTCTGATATTGCATTTTGCCCCAATTCAGGTCAAAAAATTGCTTTGAAATCACATTCTCAAGCATGGGATGGGATTTCATTTTCCAGCTGGCAGCAGTGAACTTGCATCAGCAAAACCCGTGCTCTCTCCAGCGTGTCCTGCCCCCAGCATTACCAGTTTAATTATCTGCCATCCCTGATGCCTGCGGCTCAGCTGAACCTCATGCGAATAACCCAGGCTGCACCGGCTGTACTGGACTCCTGTGTGCACCAGCAAGAAATGTGGGGGTAGAAAACCACGTGGGCATTTTCTGCCATGTAGGGGTGGAAAACAAAAAGATGGGACGAGAAAACTGGGGTTTTAGGCTCAAAAAGAACAGGCTGTAACAAAGTGTTAGTGGGAAAAGTGAGTGCAAGGAAGAAAGCATTTGTTCTTCATCCTCTGCTGGTTAGGACAAGGTGGGATGGACTGGAACTGCAGCAAGATTTAGTTTTGGACACCGGGGAAGCTCTTTAAGGACAGCAGTGGAAGATGGGGCAGGTTGGCTGGGGAGAAGACAAACACTGCCACACTGCAGAAACACACATCTCTGGAAAGACACAGGCAGAGCCGAGGGGGCTCCCTGTGACCAGGGCACGAGGACATCTGCCTGCAGATGTTGCAGGGGCTCACACAGCCAAAGAAGCTTGGAAAATGCCTCCAAGAGGTTGCTTGGAGCAGGGTTTTTCTTGCTTCGCTCCATCAAACGCATTGGGGACCTGCAGCCGGTATCTCAAGGCACTGAAGTGATCACTTTCCCTTTGGATACGTGCTTAGGGACTTTGCTAAAAAGACAGCAGAAGACAGCAGGCGTGTTTTCACCGAAGAACTGGAGCCGTGCCAGCGGGCAGGACTGTGAGTGCCAGGCTGACCTGCGTTCCCCCGTGTGCTGCAGCGGGGTCCTGCTCCTTTCCTGTGGTTTCCCCAGCCAAACCTGCCCTTGTCCGTGCTGAAAACACAGCAAGGGCAGCGATGCTCCCAGGGATGGGGTTTGATCTCTCACTTGGGGTAGTGGAGGGGAGCGGGCGGTGGGCACGGGAGGGGGTAACGCTGCCACTGTGGAGTTTACCGTCCTTTTATGCTGCCTGATTTTTGTCATCTGCAAAGCTATCAGCTGAAAACGTCAAATTAGTGCTGTTAGTCCACTGTGCGGCTCTTATCTGTGTCTCTCAGGATGGAAGACACTTCAAGATGATTATTGTTCCCCACTGCTCCTGAAATGAAATCGGCCCTCCCGGAGCGCTAAAATGGAACCGAGAAATTGTTTGCCTGAATTTGCATGAAAAGCCTTGGAGACGTAATGAAAGGGGGTGACAGGCCCAGTGTCACCTTCTGCCAGTTAAATGAGGGAAGAAAAATTTCTCTTTCCATTTCTGCTTCAGTTTAGGGCCCCATTTCCCAATTCTGCCCCTTCTTCCCGCTCCCAGCCCCCTGAGTTCCCCCCCTGGCTTGCTGCCGGAGATGCTCCTGATTGCATGGGCCCAACGTGGCTTCACCAACCCAAACCTGCAATGCTCCGAGTGGGGCAGGAGCTTAACAAAGGGGCTGCTAGTGAAATCCCCCCAGCACCGGGGCAGAGGGAGGCTGCAGGAGAGCAGGGTCATGTCTCTGCTGTGTTTTGGCTGGAGAGAGATTCCTCACCAGCTTGGCTTCGCAGCATTTCAGCAAATGCACAAACGGGATCCAAAATCTGAGCCCTGCATGCATATGTGGATGTGTGTGTGTGTGTGTGTGTGTGCGTGCACTCGCTGTGCAGACGGCAGCCTCGGGGCTACCTGCAGCCACCTTCCAGCAGTGATTTTGCTCACAAGTCGCATTTTGCAAAACTGCTAATTTGCACCAGCCTCGTGAGGTTCGCTGCATTTCTCGAGCACTGGTTATCCCCGGCTCTCAGCTTTCCTTCTGAACGGGAGCAGCTTGCTGGGGTTCATGCTCACAGAGAGAGCCTCAAAGTCACAACACAAACGAACCCAAAAGCTCAGAAACCAGCCAGCCCTAGGGCGGGCAGGTCCAACACTGCTTGGCATTGCTGGGGTCTGCCCAGGCTCTGGCTTGTCTGAACCAGCGAAGCTGCTGCTTCCACTGGGCCAGAGAGGGTAAGAGCCAGGTGCTCATGTCACCATCAGGACACAATGCCACCTCTCTTCTCCTGGCTTCCCAAGAGCCTCAGCAAAGCTTCCAAGCTCTTCTTTCTCCCCTTTCTGTCACACTGTTGTTTTTGCTCTTTGCTGTGGAATCTCTGATGCTGCAGGGCTTTACAACACTCGTGGCCGGGGCAGGAGACAGCCAGAGGATGCATCTGGACCCAGATCCATCTGGTGACCAGAGCCTGCACCCAGGGCAGCCCCAGCAGCTGCTCTATTCCCCCAAACCTCCCCCTGCATGGCTTTTCCCACTGCTGCCCTGCCGGCCCTGACCCCCCCCTGTTTCCCTCAGTCCCTGTGCGAGGGCAGATCGTGGGGGCAGGACCAGCCTCTGCTGGGACCACTTTTTCAGTCTCAGCTCTTATCCCTGAGCTGACTCCCACGATTCTCCTGGCGGGGCCCCGTCTGCAGCCAATTACCTGGCGCAAGGCTCTCGGAGCAGCCCAGCTAATGAGGAGAGGCTGCTCCCTGCTCCGGTGCCTGATAAAGGGCAAGGGGAGGGAGAGCGAGTGGGCTGGCGAGCTGTGCGGGCACCGAGAGTGTCGGAGAGGGAGGTTCGCAGCGGCACTAACTCACTTCCTGGAGATTTCCTCCCCTCTCATCATTGGGGGGAGGCAGACATAAGCCCCCGCTCAGCCCTCAGGGCCAGCCCAGCCATTTGCAAGGATGGAGGCTCCACAGAGACCTCCCTGCGCCAGTCCCGTGGCCATGCTGGGGGGAGCGAGCACTTCATGAGCAATTACCCCCAGCCTGCCCAGCCTGCCCAGCAGGATGCACTCCCTCGCCATGCTGCCACAAGTCCAAATTTGCTTTCTTCTTGCTCGGTAAATTGGTCCCATCAGTGCCCCACAGATGCAGCCCCGTGGACCTGGAGCTGCCGTCATGGGGCTGAACTGAGCCAGTGTCTGCAGGTTCATGTGATAAATGCCTCTGAGACCCAGAAACGCCAGCTTCAGGGCACCACGGTTTAATTAGCACACTCATCTCTGCGCGGGGGGATGTGGGGTTGGGAGATCAGTTCAGCTAACAAGTGTGCATGTGATGTGCTGCCTGTTGCTGTTCATTTTTCCTGCTTTAGCTGGAGACTTGGGGGAAGGCAGGAGTGGTGGTTGTGGCTGACAGCTGCAGCAGGGCTTTTGGGGGCGATGCCGCTGTATGGGGCATGGAGGATGCAAATCGGGTCTGGTGCTGAGCTGAGGAGCGGAGGTGAGTGTAGCTGGGGCATGCGCCTGGCGTGGGCGCCCGCCGTGCCCGTGGTTGCGACCTGGGGTGCTGCAGAAACCAGACCGTGGTGAGCTTCTCACATTCATCCTCTCCCTCCTGTTCCTCCTGCCCTAAGCCTGGGACCTTCCGCAGGTGTGTCTGGTGAGGCACTGCTCTCGCTCCCATGTGCAGGCTCCTGTCTGACCCAGAGCATCCCCATCCATCTCCAGTGCCTGCACCCAGCTGTGCCAGGCTGATGAAGAGGCACTGAAGTGGCATCTTTCTGCTGGTTGCAGTGCCCTGGAGGAGAAAGTGACCTGTCCCCAGCTCGCAGAGAGGGAACTTACTGTCTGCGAGGGGCAAGATATCCACCAACAAGTGTTCACATTTCCCCCGTGCCCTGCCCTGGTTGCTTCAACCTCCACCTGCAGCATCTCACCCACTCACACAGGGACCTGGGCAGCGTGGGAGCCCATGGCTCATCTGTGCTGGAGTGCAGCTGGGGCGGCTTCACCTCCCACCCCATGCAGGGTAGCAGACACTGGCACACGGAAAAATTATGCCAGGAGTCACACAGGTGCCTTAATGCTGCTTCTCGGAGAAACCATGCTGACACAGACTCTCCCTTCCCTATTTTTCACACCTCCTGCAGCACAGTGGGAGTTTTCTCGCTGCTTCGCCTCCCCCAGCCAAGCAAAGGTGGGACGCTGCATACCGCCCACCCTCGGGCAGGGAAACTGAGTCACAGCACGGGGCCGGGGCCATCTCCCCGCGTGGCTGGAGAGGGCGGGGGGGCTGCGGCTGCACCGGGCTCCGCGGCCAGAGGAGCCCCCGTGATTCGGGGCTGGGGCCGCGCTCCCCCCGCCGCGGAGCTGGTTGCCATGGTGGGGAATAAACCTGCCTAGAGTGCGGGAGGGAGGATGGATGAGCAGGCATCGCTGCCCCGCGAAGGCGGGGTGCTGCAGCTGGCTGGGGGGGGGATCAGGTGGAAAATGTATGGCTGGGAGCGAGGAGGGAGCTTGCAGACCAACGAGCCCGGCTGCACAGTCAGGAAGGGAAGCAATTAGAGGCCTTGTGGTTCAGCGGTGAAATGAAAGCAGCAATTACAATGGAAAATGTATATATAGCAAAGGAAAACTAGATGGTGATTGGTTGTCTATGGGAGATGTGAAGTGTTAAGAATGCAAAAAGCAAGATAAAAATGCCAAGGAAAATCCACGACTGGAAGGGCTAAGAGCAATGAGAAAGGCGTTCTTAAAATTATGTTTATATTATTACAGACAAATGCTTAATAGAGATGGCAAAAGTGCTAATGATGATACATAGCAGGCAGAAACATGCAGCAAATATTTCTGTTGCTATTTGGAAACGAGCAGGCAACTGTATCTGTCTCATGTCAGGCTGCTGAAGTGCTTTCTCGTTCATTAATGATGTGGGCAAACTAAATAGCACCCGCCAGCAATAAACACTGGTGCAGTGGCAGGCTGGGCACCCTGCGCCCTGCCCACACCATGGGGCGTGACGGTGGGTCCTGGGCAGAGCCCGGGCTGTGGGATGCTGTGGGACAAGGGCAGGGTGGCAGGGGCCAGGAGGCTCTCGGCCAGGGAAGGGATGGCCCCGGTAAATCCCATCTGCTCAGCCCAGCGTTAATCCATGGCAGAATGAAAGAGAAGCTGATGTGAGATTCAATTAATAAAGAATTAAAGGATAGAAATCTAATTAATGCCAGTCCATGTGGTTTTATGGAAAACAACATCTTGTCAAACAAACACAGCTTCAGTCTGTGATGCTTGGCTAGCAGAGGTGACTGCACGCTGCAGCAGTCATGCTTATCTGGGACCCAGTTCAAAACGGAGGGTGTCCTGGTCCCCAGAAACCAGCGCGATGCCTGTTGGCAAAAGGCATGACAGCAGGATGGAACCTGGGCTGCAAACAGCCCGCAGCATTGCCTGGCAGCCTTCGGGCTGCTGGGGACCACTGCGTGCTGGGGAGTCCAGAAACATCGCCCTGAACAAATGTTCCCAGAAGGGCGGGCTGCGCCCCACCACGCCTTCGGTGCTTCCATTCGATCAACCGCAGCCCACCTGCAGCGTGGAGGAAGTTTCTGGCACATCGTTCATCGCTCTGCTTTCGCTCAGGAGGATGGATTGTCCTTACAAGACAAAGACACGCTGCATTGGCTGATCCCGACACAGCCGGCACCAGTGCTGGCAGACTGCAAGAGCTGCTTGCGGGGCAGCACAAGCGACAAAAAGTCCCTTTATCAACAGGAAAGGAAAGGAGAGAAGAGCTTCCGCTCAGTGCATGTGAGCAGGGGGAAGAGCTCCTGGCCAGCCACCCGTGAGGCCCCGTGTGGCCCTGTCCCTATCCCCATCCCCATGGCCACCCTCCCACAGGTGCATCCCCAGCCTGGGTGCACAGAGGTAACCGTGCCGTGGGTATCTGTGCTTCAGGGCTCAGTCCCTTCCAGCCTCGCTGCAACTCCATGTCCCACGGCATCTCCTGACGCTGGATCATTTACAATGCCCGGGAGGTAAATACAATGACTCATTATTATTAGTTAATGAAGCATCCAAGCACTACACGCGCAGTCTGCCGAGTAGATGAAGAGCTCAGGCTGAGCCCGAATTACCACTCAGCTCTGGCTCCTTGCACAGGGAGCGGGGCCGAGACACCTCAGCCGGAGCATCCGAGCCGTGAGCAGTGCTGGCTGTCCCCGCTGTCACCCCACGGACCAGACAGCACTGGGAAGGCACTGGTATCGCCACTCCCAGCACTGCAATGGGCCCGCAGGGGCAAAGCCCTGCTGCAGCGCCTGTGCCGATGCCACCAGCTCTGGGGAACAAGGGACCCTGCTCTGGATTTTGATCTGCACCACGGGGGCTGGGGGCTGGCTGGGGCAGGAGGCTGGGAAGGACACGGCACGTCCTTGGCCTGCAGCACTAATAGCACAGACTGTCTCAGGCTGCATCTCCCTTCCCAGAAGGATAAATATTTGATAACAAATTACTTTGAAGATAATCCACTTAATCCTTTGCCATGTCTCCAGGTTTCACTGTAATTAAAGTGTGATTAATTTTCTAAAGAAAAGCTAAAAACCTATGCCTCTCCTCACCCCATCTCCCCGAGCCAGCTGCCCGCAGCTGAGTAAAGCCCGGAGCCATCCCCTTACGCATCCCACATGGCTCAAGCCGTCACGCTTGGATCCAGGGCACGGGAGCCAGATGTGCCTTCAGCACCATGAAGGACACACTGCAGAAAGGCATGAAGCCCCAGGGAACTGCATGAGATGCATCCCTGGACCGAGAAGGGGCTTTAACCCCCTGCTCACCCTGTGTTGTCTCCACCCAAAGCCCTCCCCAGCCCTTGTCCTCACTTTGCCCTTTTCCCTGCCCTCAGCAGTTGATGTCTCTGCTCTGCTGCTGTCCTGGCTTTGGGGCTGGGGTCTGCAGACTGGTGGGATGCCACCCCACGCTCTTCTGCATCCCACCGAGAGGGGTGCAGCTCTGCGCTGGGGGTTTCAGGCGTTCAGCCTCACCGCTGCCCTCCCACTTCGCAGCTCCCCCATCACCTTTCCACTCTCCTGGCACCAAACCCAGGGCTGACTCAGTTTATCAAAAATAGAGAGTGAGGGGAGGTGTGAAAGCCAGGAAAAAAAAGAAAAAGGAGAAAAAGAAAGCAAACACAAGCAACCTGACTAAGGCAATCTGCACCCTCCTCTGCCTCCCCCAACAGTCCCAAGGCGGGGAGGGGGCAGCCGGCTCCTGCCGGGGGTCTCGGAGCTGGGCTGCACGGAGCAGCCCCCCAACACCTCCCCAGGCCCAGCCATGCTGCTGGGGGCTGGGGGCAGCTCTGGCACCGCCACACCTCCCGCAGAGTGCCAGGAGGGGAGCTGGGGGGCTGGTGAGCAGCACCTGGCTCGAAAGGGAAGTACTTTTGTGAATTCCCGGTGTGACCCAGTGTCAGCTCTGCCCGTCACGTCCCGGCACAGCTAGCCCAGGCTCAGACACCTGAAGACACTACAAGGTATCATTTCCTCCATCTGTACCCCAAAACAGATCTGACCTCCTCCTTGTATCACCCTGCTGAGATGGAGGTCCCAGAGTGTCTTCAAAAATTGTCCAACATGAGACCGGAAAGTCTCTCCCAGCACCAGATCTCTTGCTCCCATCTGCATCCCTTGCTCCCAGCTGCACCCCTCACCCCAGAGCTGTTTGCTGTAAAATCAGGGTGGATTTTCTCTTTTTTTTGGTGTTGAGCAGAGCAACACGGGGAGCCCCCACTTCCCTATACAGACTGCAGCTGCCCCATGCTGGTGCGGGGCTCCTGGGGCAGCAGGGGTGATCTTGCCCCAGCCCCATGTTGCTGCCGGGCAGGAGCAGAGGAGAAGGCAGAGGCAGCCCTGGCTGCCATCACCTCAGCATCACATTTTGTGGCAGAGCAGCTTTCTCGGCCGGTGCTCTCCTGAGCCCTGATGCTGGGAGCACAGACCTCGCCGCCACGCGTGGCTGCACGCAAGTCTGCACGGGTTTGCAAGCAGTCGGGAGCGATAAATCACTCGCTCCCCTGAGCAGATGTGCCAGGAAGGGGCCTGGGCTGTCCTCCCTGTGCCCTCACAGTGTGTCCCCTCTCTCTCTGCGTGGCAGGGAGCCCGGCATGCCACCACGGCACGGCTGAGCATCACAGCCCCTCGCTCCCACACAGGGAAATGGGGGCTCCAGCAGCCCCATATCCAATGGCATGGATTTTGGTTGGAGCTGGCACTGCACCCCTCCCGTCCTGGGGGCCGCTTGTTGTCACCTCACCCGGGGTGGCTGTGTCTGCACGTCAGCCCTGTCAAGATAGGCTTTGGAGCATGGGACTGTTCATGGACGAGCAAAGCCCACCTGAGCACAGGGAGTGTGGAAGAGCTGCCCAGAGCCGCACTCAGGCAAAAGTTCGGCTCCAAGTATGCAGGTGGAGCTGCGTTATTCAGAATATCGGGGTTTGGATCCCAATAGTTGGTCAGTGCCTTTGATATGCATGAATGTAAATGGCACGTTTGGAGCTGCTGGCTCTCCTGGATGTTGCTTGTTGCTTGCCATCCCTCTCCCCTTCCCATCGCACCAAGCAGATGTCCGAGCAGCCAAGCTACGTTTAGGGATGAGAGGAACGGCTCGGGAAGCGAAGCCTTCCTTTACCCAGCTCCACCAGCCAGCAGCGACCTTCTTTGCTTCTCTCCATCACTACAATAAAAATGAGCTCACCAGCATGGTTATCTGTGCTGGGGGGGAGCAGCCCAGCCACCAGGACGGCCACCCCTGCTTGTGCCATGTCCCCACATGTCATTGGGATGCTGGAGCCGCTCCCGCGGCAGGCACGTGTGCTCCGACGTGCAAATGTGCCGGAGAGGGGGAGCCAGCTGGCAGAGGCTGCCGAATTGTCAATGGGAGAAGAGTTACGCTGCTGAAGGCCCACTCGGTTATTCAGCAGACGTCAGATTCCTTGCAGGGCTGAATCAAATGGCCGCGGCAGCCCTCGGCGGGGGGACCCTGCCTGCACGGCCAACGGAGGCTTCATGGCCCTTGTGACGTGCAGCTCCGACCAGAGGGATGCTGCAGGAGCAGGGAGCTTCTCCGATAAAATGCCACTTGCTTTTGCATCGTGAGGTCTGAGGTTTGTATTAGATTGTGATGTTAAGGAATAAAACTCAGAGCACGTTCCTTGTTTTCCTCTTGCTGACATTGAGCAGAGGCTGCCAGGCAAGAGAGCCCTGCTCTGCCTCCCTTCCTCTCTTCCTCTGTCCTCCTCCTCCTCTTCCTCCCACTGAATTTAGATTCCCAAGTCAAACAGAGCCTAGAAAAGAAACTCCTGGGATGGTTCTGACAGAGCCCACTGCTAGGGCTCAGTAGTCTTTGTAGGTCCCTTCCAGCTCAGGATGTTCCATGATCCGCACAGCTGCACAAGGAGCGGCATTTCAGGAGCATCCCCCTGGGCTCCCTGCGGAACACAGGAAGCACAAAGCCTGACACGGCAACCGGACACGTTTCCTTTTTCTGCCTCCACACCCTGACTAGGGGGTGTAGGTCAGTGCAGGTCTCCGCTTCGTGCCATGACAATAGGTGGGACGTGTTTTTTTTCGGTTCTGTTATATTTGCCTTACAGTTAAAGGTGACACCAAGTCATGGCCCAAATCCAAATCCTCCAAGGCTCGAAGCCACTGTGCAAACCTTGCATCTCTGGCATTAAGTGCATGCAAGGAGAGCTTGGGGACTAATGTGGGAACCCCAATTTCAGTGATTGCTCCCCAGAAGCTGAGCTGCATGGTCAGTGCTGGCAGCTGGAAGTCAGGCACGGGATGAAATGACCTGACCATGCCTGAGCTTTTGGATTTGGTTCGGGTCCATCTGCACCAGGACAGGCCAACGCTGGTGCTGCTTCAAGGCAAGTCCCAGCTGAGGAGTTTCTGGTCGAAGAGCAGCTGCGAAAGCCCAGACCAAGGCAGTGAGCTGCAATACATCTCCTGCTGCTCCCTGTCTCCTCGCACCCTGTAACTTGTTTTGCCAAGGGTGAAATCCCAGCTGAATCAGGGTTGAAACTGCAGCGTTTTCTGCAGCGCAGAAAACCCCAAAGGCTTTCCCTGGCTCGGCAGCGTGCCCTCGCCGGCAGTGAGGCGCAGAGCACGGGCTGAGCATCCCCAGCCCAGCGCCTCCTTCCCCTCCGCAAGGCAGCCCCAGAACACCCGCAAGGGCTGTGCCTTGGGCACATGCGGGTCCACCTGGTGCAACACCAGCAGCTAAGTTTTGTATTTATTCCCCTTGAAAACACCTCCTTAATGGGCACTTAACATTATGCTTAAGTGACAACGAATTACACATTTTATTTAAGAGCAGACACAAGGAACAGTGTAATTCCCTATAGACTAATGGTGCATTTCCTCTCACAGACAGCTAATTAAATATTTAATCAGCACAATAGCCAGTTAAGTATTGTATATGGGCATAAATACAACCCAATACATTTCCACGCTACATTAAGCTGAAGCTTGTAGACACTTGTCTCCCCAGCATCAGACACGACAGCTCTGTCAATGCATCCTTCGAAAGCAGATTCTATTTATTTTCCATCATATTAAGTAGGCATCATTTCGATTCTGTCCTGACCGAGTGTATTACTCTTCAGCAGAACTGTATGAATAATCTGCATCAAACTGTGGATTAGGTGAAGATTGCTTCCTTCCTGCTCAGCAGCTATCTGTGAGCTGACTGCAAATTTCAGTGAATAATTTCTCTTTGGATTGCATCCTGGAGCTCCAGCAGCGACTGGAGGGCCATTGTGCTCAGCGCTCCTCGGGTGCTTTAGAAGAGACGATTCCTGCCCGGAAGATTTAGCAATTAAAGCCAGAAACACAAGCCAGAAAAAAAGAAGGGAAAGAAAAGAATTCTGACTCTGCTCATTTCATGGAGAGAGCTAAGGGAGAAAGAGATTAAAAATTAGGTTTTCAGACACAGTTTGTCACCGGTGTTCAGTGGGTTGGCCACGCCAGCACCTGTGATGACCCATGATGTGATTTGGGCAGCTCCGTAAGCCCCCAGGGCTCTGCAGTGCGAAATCGGCCCAAAGGTGGGGAGGGCACAGCTGCTGGGCAGGAGGGACGGGGTGTAGGACATCCTCGGGGACAGGCCACCGAGCCCAGGGTCCTGCACCCTCCAGGCTGGCTTTGCCATGGGGAATCACAGCCAGCCCGCAGCCCGGGGCATGAAGACACCCATCTTGCGGCTGAGGCATCGGGCATCACCCCCCAGCACAGCTATCACAGACAGCACAGCATGCATGGCTGTATGCAGTGCGAGAGAACCATTTATTGCATTTTCTCACATCTGGGAGATGCATTCATTCTGCGGGTGTCTTGTTCTGGGCTTGATTTCTATTTAGCTTTCTTACCATCTCCGCTTCCCAAGCTCTCATTGACTCTGTTATAACTGCAAGAATGAGTCTATTTATGGTGCATGGTTGCAAAATGAATCAATA
Source organism: Anseranas semipalmata (assembly GCA_013399115.1). Taxonomy (NCBI): domain Eukaryota; kingdom Metazoa; phylum Chordata; class Aves; order Anseriformes; family Anseranatidae; genus Anseranas; species Anseranas semipalmata. Next base: position 753,315 of record VXAA01007081.1, read on the forward strand.
AACCCGGAGCAAAAACAAGGTCAAAGCCCCAGCAACTTTAAGGGGCAGCTTTGTGGTGGCTGCACAGGAGCACGCAGCCACTGGCGGGCACCAGGTGAGAGCTGGTTGGAAACGCAGGATTTGCTCTGGGCACCAGCAGCGAAGTGGGACAGGGGACAGCTGGCTTCCTGGGTGACTCCAGATAAGAGCCAAAACCCTCTTCTCGTTTGCACTGATGCCAGCCATCAGCCAGATTTCAGGACAAGCAGGTAACACAGGGCACGGTGTCAGACAGCACCTTGCCTCCTCAAGGTGTTTCCAGTGCTCTGCCAAATGCAGAGCCAACAGAACCCAGGCAGGGTGAAGCAGGAGGACCAACGCGTGTGAGGACGGCGATCCCAAGCATCATCCAAGTGGGAGGGCGGCGGGGCAAATCCCGCAGACTATCACTGTAAAAACTGAAGTTTTTCAAGGTTTGTGAGTCAGCTGTCAGAGAGCCTGAGACGCGAAAGGGTGAAGATAGAGAAAGATCAAAATACGTGAGGGATGCTATTTTTTTGTTAATTTTATCTTAGATGAGTTTCTTTAGAAATCTGTTACATGACATAAAGGCTTTGACATTTAAAAGTTGCACAGATCCTGCCTGTACCAGGTTATCCTCCAGCACTTTCCCAACGTTTGCTCTGCAGCGGGAATTTGAGCACCCCGCAGAGCCCAGCCCTTCTGCAAGCAGGGAATTAAAGCAGCGCTGATGCAAAAGGCTGATGGAAACAACGGGGCTGCAGAAGAGATGCAACCTGTGCACCACACTGACTGCTGGCAGAGCACATCCCCAGCTGGGGGAATTAGGGAAATTTGGGAACGTGATGTCAGCGTGGCTTGCTGCAGGCAAGGAAACAGCCTGGGCACCCAGCACGGATGATGGACTCGGCAGCGCTGAGCAGGTTTGCGACTTGCCAGTGACCCATGGTGGCTGGTCAAGGCTGTGATGACAGGCTTCGTGACCTGACAGTGCTTTACCCTCCCATGCATTATTTCATCCTTGGCCAGGCTGTGAGCACGCTTGTGTCAGTTACATCATCCCAGCCGATGTGCAGTGAGGCTTTAAGCCACGTGAATGCCCTCGGTTCCATGCCTGTAGCCTTAATTGCAACCTGAATATCATCAAAGGTAAATCTGATCGCAGGGCAAGGGAGTGACAAGGCCAGGACCCTGCCTCGGAGCACCCCCAGCCACCCCTTCTGCTTCCCAGCCATAAATCTCCTCCCGTCAGGGAACAACACATAAGTGCTAAGGGTGATTTCCACTTTTTTCTCTCTGCTGTGCTTAGCTCAACCTCTGCAACAGCTGCCAGACATCGTAAATCACCCAGCAAAATCCTGGAGCTTGGGATTGCTGTCTTGTAAAACAAATATCTTCCAGATTTTGTAGCGCCTGATGCTGGTTACAAACTGTCGGTTGTCGGGTTCTTCCTCCTCTCTTCCATTTATTTCCTAGCCCCACGTCTCTGCTGCTCCTTGTCTGCTATATATCTCCTGTTTATTGTTATTTCTTTTCCCCTTTTGTTTTAATAACTCTTTTACTGTGGATTCTTGTAAAAACAGCTGCTCTAGTAAGCAAAAAAAAAAAAAAAGAATATCTGGAAACAGATGCCCTGGCATTGCTTCAGCTGTAATCTGCTAGATTTATAATTCCTCTTCAGTTCAATATTGATTCAGAATAAAGCAACTCAAAACACACTGGCAGCTCACAGCTTTTTGTAGCCTTCCGCTATCTTTCTTCTTCCCTGCCATAACATTTCTTTTCTCTCATCCAAACAACTGAAAACGTACAGAAGAACGAAACAATGCAAGCTGATGAGACACCCAAGCGTCCACAGAGCAGAGGGTTTATGTCTGGGAAAGCTCAAAAGAATGCTGTCAGCTCCTTTTTTTATTGTTTTAGTTTATTTCATCCTGTCCAGCGTTTGCCGTCTCCTCTCCACATCCCTCCTTAGGTTGCTCCCCAGCCTGTCATGGGACTTGGCAAGCTCCGGGGCTCACAAGGGGACGAGGCTGGGTACCAGCCAGGGGATGCTGTGTTGGCAGCATCCTCTGTACATCTGTGAGATGGGGACGGCCACTGGGTCCCCCAGCTTCTCAGCCCCCGTCCACCATCGTTCAGGGCACAACAAGTCTCTTGATACCATATCAAAATGAAGATAGGAACAATTCCCTTTGGCAAAGCTCCTTGAGAGCCCTCAAAAAGGAGAGAAAGAAGAGAAGAAGAAAAAGCTATCAGGACATTTCCTTCAGGTCTAGAAACAAAAGCACATTCATTTTGCATGTTCTAAATATGCAGCTTAGATCACCTTCTGCGAGGGCAGGAGCCCCGGAAGCCTGCCCATATGCTGCTCAGGGGCCATACCATTTATCCACCAGCGTATAGATTTCTTCTGGCTTACCCCGCGCTGTTCGGACTGTACTTAGGTGCAAAGCAGGAGGCTTGTTTGCGGTATGAAAGCTGAATCTGACCCTCTGAACAGTTTTCTGCATGTCACACCATGTCATATCTCTATTACATCCCAGTTTCTATCAACGTTATTTGATTTGTAGGGCTGGGACTGCTTGTGCACTTAGAGGCACAAATTTAGGAAACTGCTGCCAGCAACGCATACTGGGTGGGAAAGGTGGTCACGGGTCTGGGGTGTGCCAGTGCATCACTGCATCTCGAGGGCATCAGCTGTGGTGACAGTGGGAATGCCTCCCCAGCTCTGTATTCACCTCTCGTCAGCACAGGCGGGTGTTGCAGCTTCAAGGTACCACGTTTTCTTCACGGTCCCCTCCTACACACAGGAACAGCCCCGGCATGGGGTTTGCCATGGCAGCCGTGACGCCAGGAGCTGGCCGGCCAGCCCCAGGCCGAGCCGGTCTTCTTCTGCTCTGAGCATTTGTCGGTCGCCTTCAGGGTGCTGGAGGATGATGTTTACAGGACACGCACATGAGTTTGTGACAGAGATTCATTAGGCTTATTGCACACCCCGTTAGACACAGTTACAAGACCAAGTGGCCCTGACGCAGCTCTCCAGCAAGATTTGCAATTGCACTGAAAGGAATCAGCCTGTCTTTATTTACTTCTGGGAGGGAAGGGGGAGCTGGACACGCTGCTAGAAGTCATGGCTGGAGAAGGAGTCTGTGTAAATCCATAGGATAGCCCGTGTTCCTGTAATCCCTGCATGAGCAGCAGGGGGATGTGAGGCCACGTCTTTGCAGGAGCTGGGCACATTTACTGTGTGTTCACGATGTCTTGCATCACAGGCAGAAGGTAAAGCATCCTACAGAGGAAGGAAAGGCTTCCCTGCACTGGGCTGGGACTCAGCCGGGGGGCTGGCAGTGACCCCGGGTGGTTCTCAGACATCGATAACTCACAACAGTCCTCCTGCGAGGAGGATTTCCTCCTCACAGTTCTCGGTTGAGCTACAAGGTTCAGCTGGTGGAAGGAGAGCTGTACAATTCCTACACAATGTCTTCATCTGCTTCTGGGGCCAGAGGCATTAGCAGACCCTGAAACGATCTGTGATATTAATAGGAAGAGTGAGAGCAACCCTTGGGACAGCGGGTAGGAGAAAGGAAATAGGAGAGCACTCAACACTACGGCTTTAGGATGCAAGTTCATCCCTAAAAGATAAAAACTGGGAAAACACTCCGAGTGGGTGAGCACGTCCACCCGTGACTGCTCCCGGTGCCACGCAGCAGCCTGGGTGCGTGCAGCCCCTGCAGAGATGGAGGGCAATGGCTCCGAGGCGCAGCATGGGAGATGCCCACCCCATCACAACAAGCCCCCAGGCTGCTCCCGCTCCCAGCCCTGCATCCCAGCCTGCGCTGCTTCAGCGAGGGAAAATACAGGACAAAGGGCCTGTTTTCCTTCTGGCTCTCAAACACGAGAGCCTGTGGAGAGGACCTATTTTAAGAGAGGAGAGCATCCCCCCGCTGGAGGAGAGGCACAGCAGGGGCAGGCTCAGCGCCGTGCCCTCCGCGTGGGCACTCGAGCCACCTGCCAGCAGCCACCCCAGCTGCCGCATGCTGCAGGGATGGATGCGTGCCAGCATCCCCGCACAGCAGGGTCTGTGCGGAGGGGGATTCGTGGCGGGGGCACCCGCTCACTGGAGGTCAGCCCTGCACTGATGCTCCTCTACTTGGGAAGGTACTTCTTGGCTCCTGTTCTGAGCTTGATTCTCCTCTATTTCCATTTTATAGCCCATGCTCCTCTCCCCTCGGTGGGGCTGAGTGCAGTAACTCCAGATGATATTATCCGCATCGTTTAAGTTTTTATGCAGTTCACTTATATTTTCTCATAACCAGCTTTATTTTTCCCTTTCTCCTGGGTGTCTTCATGCATTAGATATTTTAGAGTTGATTTAAGTATCTTTGTCCTTCTTTCCCCTCTCCATAAGGTTATTTTTTAATAGTGCAAGCAGAGTTTATCACATTTCACAAATAACCTCTTAAAGGAGAGCTTGAGCACAGAAGCATTCCTGATCCACTGCAGATCAACCCTGAAGAAGACCTTGGACCCAAGCAGTGCTCCTCGCATCACAGCATGCATCCAGCAAGCTGGAGAAAAGCTAACTTCTCTAACTTCTCCTCTGGGTCCAGCTCAGCGCTGCCCAAACTACTCCTGCACAGCTGTTCCTGGGAAAGCTGCAAACCTCCCTCAGTATCAGCTCTGTGTTGCTCTCAAGTATGCATTGGAGAATCTGCTTTAAGTTCCTCCTTGCTAAAACCATGTGAGCACATTTTGAAAGCTGCTACCTGTTCCACGCACCAACGACTGCGACGGGAAGCAGCCTAAGAAGCAAAAAGCGAGGCTGAAGGCTACGATGTTCAGAGCTGCTGTAATTATTAGAGCGTGAGCTTCCACATCCCTCGAGAAGCACGGAAAATATTGGCCTAAAAATTCACGATGTGCTCAGAGAAGCAGGAGCCAGGGAGTTTTGGGGACATCTTTACTGCAGTCAGCCTCGCTGGCTCCATCAGACTTGGAATCAGTCCGATTCATTGCAGCATCTCTGAACTCAGAGCAGAGCGAGCAGACAAGGCTCATTGCTTATTCCAGGCAGAAAGACTGCAACAACAGTTGCGGTTTTCATTTTTTTTAATAAGGTTACTTGAGCAGACAGCCAGGAGGAGACCCTCTCCCTCCTCATCCCACACCGAGTGCTGCTGATGGTTGTGCACGGACTGTCAGGGCTGCTTTGGGACAGCAGTGGTAGGACAAAACCAGGCTGATGTGGCGTTGTGCAAGGGGTGGCTTTGCCTGGAGAAGCGAGGTCCTCGCCAACCACAAAAGCCCAGAGAGGAGAGCAGGGACCACTCAGTCCCGCATTTGTATTTGGAGCTCCGCCACCAACGCCATGCTGTGCACATCTTCATCCTTGTGCAAGTCTCCCGGTCCCACAACAGAGGAATTGCTGTGCAAAGAGCCACTCCTGCACTTGTTTGCATCCTCCTGTGCTTGAAAAGTGCAGCAAAGCCTTTTCCTCCTGAACCACTGATGTGCCGCCTGTTGTGCAGCCTGGCCCTGAGGTGGGCGATGGATTCAGGTTACTCCTGGGAAAAAACATGTCCCCACGCAAAGCACACAACTGTTTGCAACACGTGAGGTGGATGCAGCCCACATCCCTCCTTGCTTTGTGCTCTGCTCTAGCGTTTATCCTCCCAGCAAGCCATCGCCACCTCGCCCTCCAGGGCTGTGCTTCCACTTAGACATCAGCAATTTCCCCTGCCACAGGAGATCAGCGAAATTACCTAGCTGATTTAAGGCCAGGGGAGTTAAAAGAGTGTTACGCTCCGGGAAACTCTTCCAACAGCTTGGTTGCTTTTGCACCTCTCCAGGCTGCTCCTTCCCCTTCGCAGCAGGCTGGCAGAGCAGCAGCCCATGGCCGTGCAGCTTCCAGCCGCCCCCTGCCCCATGCTGCTGGGCTCTGCTTGTCCAAAGCAAATGCAGGTAGATTTCCCTGTTGACTGCGGGGATTTTGTTCATTCAGGTGGATCCATGGGGAATATCGACATGTTTGTTTTATTTGTTTTTCTGCTAGAAGCTGTGCATAGGTCTGTCCCATACAGATTAACCTCCAGGTCGGTCACACCACAGACAGCTCCCCACCTCGCTTCCCAGGGACCACGACGATGGGTGCTGGTGCTCTTTCCCCTTCCCTGGGAGGGCTGGCAGGAGGGCTGGATGCCCTCCCACAGGGCCAGGGCTTGCAATTTCTTTTAAAAAGCTTGCAGTCATCCTCACTTCCCTGAGCTATTCAAGCTCTTGTGCGGTTTCACAGCATCGCAAGTGCTGGCTAGAAGCAGCTCCAAGTTTCAGGGGCACCCTGGCAGTGCCACAGGCAGCACCCGCTGAGCCACAGAGCAAGGCTGTTCTCCTGCCAGCTGATTGCTGGGCACAGCACTTTGCCTTTTTTGGGGGGAAAAAAGGAAGAAAAATCCAACAAATTAATTCAGTTCACGTGAGATTTGAGCTGAACTTCAACCAATAAATACTGAAGGATAAAGCAATGTCATGAAAAAAAAAGTCTTGTGACACGGCCATGTCTGAGGTTCATTTATTTTTTAAAGACTTTTTTTCTCTTTTCTCCTCCTGGTTAAAAAAACAACATTTACAGAAAACAGAAAGCATCACCAGCATACAAACATTTATCCCCAAACCCAGCCAAAGTGGAGGAGCTGGCTTTCTGGATGTCATCTCACAGCAGGCACAGCGTGGACACAGAGGTCTGGACCAGAGTTTCTCTCTCCAGACCCTGTAGTGGCAACATGGAGCTGAACCCGAGCCAAAAACCTAACAGGCTCTTGAGTGGTATTTTGATCATTGTTTCCCCCTTGCTGTTAGAGGAAGCTGTGCCATCCCTCCAGCAGTATTTTCCTCTAGAGCCGCTGTGGCTAGGCTGGCACAGCAGCAGAGGGCACAGAAAGCCGGCTCTCATCTCACTCCCGATCAGGAAAAGGGGCCGGCACAGCCGTGCAGCTCTCTGCAGCACGAGTCGGCCTCGTGGGGATGCGAGGGGCCCCCTGCTTTGCATTGCCCACCCCTGCAGAAGCCCCCAGGTCAGAATCCGGCCCTTCTCATGAGCCAGTCCTTGCCCTGAGGAGCTGTAGCCAGAAGGAGAACACTGATGGCCCAGGACTCTGCCATCTCGTCTCCATGCTGTTGTGCCATCTGTGGGCCTTATCCCAGGGACTCCTATTCCATACGCTCCCTGTAGCATTTTGTGATGTTCTCTTGCCCTCCTCCAGCATCTGCTGGCCAAACCCCTCTGGCCACCTCTGCTCTTCACCCTTCATCTGAGGTTTCCTTATGCCACTGCCCGTTCTGCTGCGCTCTCCCTTGCAGCGTCTCAGCACAGGAGCTGCAAACTTGGTAACCCAGCTTGCTAGCAACGAGAGCTTCCAAATGGGGATTGAGCCGCTATTAATTTATCCTATATTTGTTTTGAAAAGCGCCTCAACAAGGTACACCATTTCCCTTTCCAACTAGAGGCTTAACATCCACAGTCTTTCTTCTGTCTCAGAAACAAATCCACGTTTATTTTGCATATACCTGATTAATCCTCAACACATTACATCCAGCAGGCCAAAATGAGAGCTCCGTCTTACTAAAACACTTCAGGAGAAAGAGGAGAGGGAGAAATGCTGGGCCTTTAGCAGAGGAGGAGACTGGCCTCAGTGAAGCAGTGTTTCGGCTACGTGCTGAAGCTCGTGTGCTGGTATCGCTGGTGCAGTGGCACAGCAAGGAGCCATCTTGGACACCACAGCTTTTCTGCAGCTCCTGGAGGTCAGCCTGTGGCTTTGGTTTAAGCCAGGCTTGCAAGCACTTCTTGGAGGTCCCACCAGGTCACCCAGGTCCCCGCTCCTACGCATTTTGGAAAGGTCCTGACCGGAGGGCGCCCAGTCCCCCCGCAGTCCTCGCCTCAGGGAGTGGGTGCATGGGTGCACACCAGCCCCAGAGCCGTTTCCCGGCAGAAGCGGCTGGCAGAGGAGATCCGTCCTTGCTGAGGTGCCGGATCACAGCCTGCGGTTGTGCAGCTGGGCCCGGGCGTGCTGGTGGAGCTGGTGTGGCACTTCTGGGTGGCCCTCGGTGGGCGTCACATGGGAGGACATGATGCACATGCCAGGATGACCCTTGTGCAGTCGCTGCAGTCTACATCAACTCATCGTTCTGATGCACACGAGTAGCCACAGCATCCAGAATCTGCTTGCTCACCCGGTGGAAATCCATCCATTTATTGTACACGTGGCTGCATGGGGTATAAATGGGTTTACCTGGTAAACCCAGTGGGATTCAATCCATCATAAAGCGGGAAGAAGAGACCTGGAGCATCCATTTTGAGTGAGATCACCGAGGAGCAGCCACAGCACAATTCCTACGAGGCTCTTCAGAAGGTTTGATCGTTCAGGATGCTCCCAGATGCAAAACACTGATCTGCCTGCAGCACCGGGCATATTCCGTTCCCAGTTAAAACCTGTGCAACTCTGCTGAAGTGAATTTACTAGGCAAACATTTAATTTAGCAAGCAGGCTCAGAATCCAAAATTTAAGCATATGTCAAGCCAGCCAGTAGCTTTGTTTTAATTAACTCTCAAACTTTGTGGCTGTCATTTCTTTATATAAATGAGGATGTTCTGCCAAGGGCAGAATGTAATCCTGTGTGCATACCTACAAAACCGTCTGCTGTTTCACAACCACTTCTCAAAGAGTGCAGAGGCAAGGGGATGGGGATGTTATTATAAGGGTCCATATGGCAGCACGGTGTACTGCAGTCTTAAATCAGAGGCAGCGTAGCTTTCCAGCCTAGATCCTCACACAGAAGTACTGGGTAACGTATATGTAGCTTTATTGTTGTACGATTTTAGTGGCTATGCATTATTCAGCAGTGGCCAAAGCCTCTGCACTGCCGGGGGTGATTCAGTGATGATGAAGAGAATCCGTTTTGCTCTCAAGGCAGGAGTGGAAGCATTTCATGGGTCGGTATCTTCTCCACCCAGGAAGGAACAATGGAAGCATTAGCATTTCTAGAAAAGAAATAAGCTGGCGACAAATTCTCATATATAATTAAAATGAAAGTACAAGCTGCCTTAACATGTAGTTAGGCTTAGGAACTGTAACCTGCTCTCCAAATGAAATGCTTTCCTTGACAATTTGCCTCTCGCGGCAGGCGCTGAAATCTGCTGGAAGATGCCATCTAGCGGGTTATGGAAGTTTATTTAAGTTTAAATCCACTCGCTGGTGCGGGGCGCGGGTGGAAAGAACAGCAAACGTGGGGGTTTGTAGTGCTTTCAGAGACTTTCTGTTGATGTTGCTCCACGAAATAAAAATTTCCCCTCGGTGGTTTACATTGGAAGAGACCAAATATTTACTTTACCAGTAACCCCAGCAGGACGCTGTATTGTCACAGCTTTGCTATTTACATTAGCCGAGCCGTACTGCTGTTCCGCTCGCGGGGCACCTTCCTAATCAGCAGGGCTCTTTGCTCATAAATTAAGAAACGAATCCACTCCCTATTTTGGGGAAAGCTGTGCTGCCGCTGGTTTATTTAAAAAAAAATAAAAATAAAAGCCATTTCATGCCAATCCATCATTAGTTCATGGGACAGTAGAAGGCAGCTTAATTGCCACGGTAATTTCCAGCAGGGCGCTAATTGAGGAGCCGTTCCGAAGCAATTAGCGCTCCGGCTCCCCCCACCAGCCCGCAGCGCCCGAG